>CAHIKZ030003824.1:1195000-1305000 GCA_903632075.3 Acanthosepion pharaonis | reverse complement strand
TCTGCGAAGACAAAAGAGATTTATGTTTGGACAGTGATTCAAACTCTCTTGTAATACACAGGAACAAAGCTGGCCATGACTTTGATTTTACTAATGCCACCCTAATTAAGAAAGAAAACTTCTTTAAGGATAAAATATTTTGAAAGCTTAATAATAACATTATTACCAACTATAAACACATGTCAAAAACATTATATTACATCACCAACCTTTATTGAATCCATTCTTAAAGAGTCTTACTTATGTCTATCTAAAACAGACAGTATGTACATAAAAAACATTCCCATATCAATACACGATAAAACCAACAGACGTAGTGTCTGCTGGACATATGCTCAGTTATGAAATGATATATAACAGACCAATGATAAACAACACAAAAGTGAAAGCATCAGAACTTATCCTACTAGACACATACACACACACACACACAATTACAAATATACATCATCTGATGCCTGTATAGACAAATTAAAATTTTTAGAAACTTACATAGAATTATTTATCATTATAATGCACATGATACATGATTGACCAATGAAAATCAAACAACACAAAACTGAAATTACCAGAATTTCTGTCTTTGTCCATTTCTCAGTCTCTGACAAATATTTAATAATACTGAAACATGTTAGTTTGATAAACTCCTATTTATTATGATCCATTTTTGATCTTTAATTCATTGTAATTGTGTGTGTGTGTATGTGTGTGTGTACACACACACACACACACACACACACACAGGTAATAATCTGAAGGTATATAATCTAAGTGAATCCTAATAATAGAAATATTAAAACTGATCTACAAAAAGTGCTCAGTGTATTTATTATAACAGGATCTAAAATATTTATAACTTGTCTATTGATGATTTTTTTACTAGCATAAATTTGTGTTGTTTTTTTTTTCTTTAATTTTGTGACTCTTTTTTAAAACTGAGTTGAGTGGTTAATATTTTAAAATATAGGTCATGGTCATGTTAACTGTCTAATTGAACCAGACACTCCTACGTCTATAACCTTTTAAATCTGTGATTTCCTCCTTATTCTCCCTCGTCTTTGGCTTTTTTCCTTTCCTTTTCTTTTACTTTTTATATTTTCTTTTTATATTTTCTTTTTTATATTTTTTCTCTCTTCCTCATCCTTTATTTCCTTAATGTCTAAATTCTCACTATAATATTAGAAATCTATATAAACTTATGTCTAGACATTTATTCTCTCTTTATTTTTTCTGTTTTCTTTTTCTTTCTCCATTTCTATCTTCCCCATCTTCTTTTATTCTTTAAATGTTTAAATTTTAAGCTCTTATCTCATTTCCTAACATGGGAAATGATAAGGTCCGCAAGAAAATCTGTGGATCAAAATAGCTATTTTCCAAATGATTTTGGATTTTTAATCAAAGTATTTTATTGTGTGTGTGTGTGTGTATTTATTATACACTGTTACATTAGGACATGCAAGTTACTACTACAAAATTGTACATTTTGTTTTGATGTTTAATAAACAATGTCTCATCAGGTAGTTAACAATGATGGTAATAAATGATTTTATTTAAAGTTGCAATTCATGAAACATCACTTCATTTTTTTTATAAAAAATACCAATCTGTCTTGTCCACAGAATTCATCTGGGAATTTAACTATATTGTTGACATGGTGGGGGGGGTCCCTTACTATAAAGGTAATTTACATTAACCAGAAAAAATGGCTTAGACAGAAGCGTCTATCTTTTTAAATTTGGATTTTTTAATGTAACTATAACAACAAAAATATTTCGATTTCATTTTTGCCTTGAAAAAGTCGGAAGATGAAACGCATTGGCAAAATCTAAGATTTTATCCAATTGTCATTTTATAGCAATCTGTCTTGTCCACAGAATTGAACTTGGAATTATATATATATATATATATATATATATATATATATATATATATATATATATATATAAATGTGTGTGTGTTAGATAGAGATTAGTACAGGATTCCTAAATCATGACAAAATTAGTTTTTCAGTTTGATGATACTCTTTGGAAATGAAATGTACAGTTATTGATTACAAATAGAATAGTGGTTTGTTTAATATAGTAGCTTGTAAGTGTAATTGTTATGAACTACATTATATTTCATGGTCAACAGATTGAGGGTCAGTATCATGATTTGGAAAAACTCATTTGATAAACATTTAATCATAATGCTTGAATTGTTATTATTATTATTATTTTCTACTATTTCATCAGGTGTGGGAGTAGCATGCAGTTTTATGTTGGAACTCCATTCAAAGACCTGCAATGGATTATTTTGTATTCGTAACTATTTGTTTCTTAAGATAGTTAATTTTGAGTATGGTGGCTAACTTTTATCTCAATTTTGTATTTTCAGTTTTTCATTCAAAATGTTTGTCTCAAAGTTGTTTTTTTTTCAGTGAAAATACATTTCTCTTTTGTGCAGGATCAGCACATGATGTATTCAATGATGCAACAACAGGTTACATCAGCTGCATTGTCCCAGGGATCAAGCATTGTTCTAGGGTCACTGAAATCAACCAGTTCTCCAAACAACTTGAATACAACAGTGCCATCATCAACTTTTAACTCAGCAGATGTCCAAATGTCAAGCAAAACGAATCATGACACAAAAGTCAAGGAGAAGTCCTGACATTAAGTTTCTTAGGTTACTTCCCCACCCCCAATATCATTCACCATTAATAAGGGAAAATATACACACACATATACACACATACTCACACTCTTTGTCTCTCCTTTCACATATGCACTGTTTTCATAACTACAAAGTTTTATGGGGCTTTCATATTAAATATTTACTTCATATGTTTTGTCCTATGTTTAAATGGTGATTTTTTTTTTTTTTTTATAGTTTATATTTTTATCATTATTACCTACACTCTTTTCTCTATTTGTAAGTGATTTTTTTTTCCCTTTTATAAATTTGTGTTTGCAGGTTTGTTTTAAAGTATACTATTTTAACATAAGAAAAACGCAATTGGGCTGACAAATTGGTTCTTTCAGTTAGAAATGAGAAATTATTTTCAATTTTTTTCCTGTCATATTTTATTTCTGTACTGGGAGCAGCCCTTACATTTTGTTAAATCTGGTCTACATTATAAACCTTTCATCCCTAGGAGAAACAAATGTAAAATGTTTAAAACAAAAATTAGCACACAAGGCAGATTTGAGTTTTTTATCTAAAATATTATTAAAAAATAATTTTCAATGTATAGTTGCTTCACAGATCCCCATCTTTCTGTTTAAAAAACATATCTGTGGTTCAGTGATTAAGTACTGTTTAAATACTTTACAGTAATGGACTTCTCTGTCTACTTGAAATACATTTTGAAAAAAATCTCTTGTATGTTTTTCATTTTAAGGTACAACTCTATAGTTATGGTTTACACTTTTATATTCTGCATAATACAGATTTGACAATGACCAGAACTAAGAATTCAAATTTAAGTATCAATATTTGTTAAAGTATTATTTGTATTTTTTTTACTATAGAAGTTTTTTTTTTTTTTTTTTTTTATATACTTGAATAACTTTATTAAAGAGTTGATTCATTGAACATATCAGATTTTAAAAGAAATGTTGAGTTAGTTTAGAGAAAATGGAACATAGATAATTCTTATTATGGTGATAATAGATATTTTCAGGCTATCACTTTTAAGGGTATATTTTGGCTCATCTGGCAAAGACATGATTGCTAGAATATTATCTTGCTGGTGTTTGAACTTAAATACAAGTATCTAAAATTTGGTAAGTTTTTCTAACTTGTGTTCCTGAGAGTAACTTAAATACCAGTAAATGTACTCATTGGCTGTGTGGCAGGTGTTGTAGTTCACCTGTTAAAGATGTTGGCTCAAATTTGACTTTTCAAGTCTTTCACAAAACTCATTAGTGTAAATATTTTTCCACTCTCACTTTTATAGCACAAACTTGGAACAGTTTTTATTTTTAACAATATCTAGATTTTCTTTTATTATTGTCTAATCTAGTTTTATGTGTCAGAATTCTATGATTGGATAGGATGTTATATCTTGAGGTCTGTAGGGTTTTTTAACAAGTCATTTTGTAATTCTTATGTTTGTGGAAATTTACAAGGCAACTTTTTAATAAAAGTCCATAAATATGTCTGCACTACAGTTAATAACTGTTTATTGGGCACTTCTTTTTGTCTTTGTGTTTTCTATTTATTGGCAATTTATTCCCATTAACCAAGTTAGTACTACTTTATAATCAGATTGCTAGAGGTGGCGTTTTTAAATAAACCTCATCTTCATGAATCTAAGTAAATGTACAGAGTTCTGTAAATTCACAAAACAAAGAAATTTTAATTTGTAAACATTCCAATTGTGTATTCAGAGCTTTGAATGCTTGGCTGGTCTGTGTGTGTGTATGTTTTGTTTATATGCATTATGTCAGTTTTATCCTTGTGGTATAGTTTCTGACTTTATCCAGGGAATTAGCATTTTCATGCTTTTCTTAAGCTTGTGGTTAAATAGCTCAAAAGCCTTTTGTATTAAATCTGTACCAGTGGTTAAAGAATTGGATTGAAAAGTGTACAGTTAATTTTGAATACTTTTTACCTAGTAGAAAAATTTCTTTCTCTTTGCTAGATAACTTACCCAGGAAAAATGAGTTTTCAAATTCACAGCTATGCATTTTTATTGGGTACTGTCCAGTTTTAAAAAAATAAAAACGAAACAAAAAATAAACATGCTCTTATTAGACATACCTCATGAAAAATAGCTAACATTGTTGCTAAATTATTGGATGTACCACTGGACTGAATTAATAAATACCAAGGCTTAAAATCCTAAGGTTTGAAGGTGTGTGGTGCTAAGTACTAATTTGGCATATTTGAGTTCATTTCCTGACTTTTTCACCACTTGTTTATTTATAAAGTAGATTTCAAACCAAATCGACATTTGGTCTATCAATCATTATCTTACACATTTGCTAATTTTAAGATTCAATTTGCTTTTTATTTCCCTTGACAAAGAGGAATGTTAATATTTTATATTTTTATAATTTTTTTTTTTTTTTTTTGAATAGAGGTCACGTTTTTACAGAGAGAATAATTTTTCTCTCTCTCCTTCCCATTTCATGAGAGTAATATACTTGCTTTTATTATTATTTATAACAATGTTTAACAACTTGATGAGAAAAGCTAAATGCCAAATATCTCTCTTTTTGATTTCTGCTTTTTAATTCCAATTGAGTCGAATAAAAATTGGCAACATAGCAAATAATAGCTTTCTTGTTCATTTAAAAAATTGTTTTAGTTGTATATATTTCTTTGCTTCCTGTTGCTTTTTTCACTTACTTCTTCTGGGAGTATTTTGTATCATAATTGAAAGAAATGGACCGATACATACATGTTGTTATTTTTTTTTTTTAGATTGGTATACACAATGGTGTCTACTTAAAATTTGATACATTATTTCTAAATTTAGAAATGTAAATGACTTTGCAATTCCAATGCAATAGGCAATGTATTTTATGAATCAATAGGAAACTAGGGCAGCTAAGATGCAGCTTCTCAGGATTATATTCTTTCATATAACAAAATAGTTTTATCTTTTGTGTGCATATGCTTTCATGTTTCTCAACCACTGGTTGGCTTCTCATGGAATTGTTTTGAACCTAAGTCATGTTGGTTTGCTAACTCATTTTGAATATGACTAGATATCGTCATTCATTTTAATGCTAAGAATAAAGTTGAGGGAAATTTTAATTAGATGAAATTCTTAAATTCAGTTATGTTTTTTGTATACATATTTAATTAACATAAAAATCTCTAAAACTTAACTTTGTACCACTTATTGATCCCTCAAAATATTAGTCTACATAGGGTTTTATTATATATAAAATGTCAGCCATTTTAAAACCAAACTGAGGAATATGGTTGTGAGGTTGTTTTGACTGTGGACGAAGATTATTTAACTTATACTTGTCTATGAAATTTTAAAAGTCTAAAAATTTATGGTATACTAGTGTTCATTTTTTTGACTTCATTTTTCTCTCCAGGAACATAAATTATTTAAAAGTTAAATTGAAAGAAAATATGTGTTCATTCTTTTGAGTGTACCATTAAAATTCAGAGCTTGAATGAAACCTCAAACTTCCCAGCCACTGCATAAATAACTCAATTTTATAATGTTAATACGTTCATTTGTTTCTAAAATCTGCCTTTACCAAAGTGCACATAAGTTTTTTAAAAGAAAGTGTATGGGAGAGTCTTGTTTGTGACATGAAGTGCTTTTATTTATCTTCTAATATTTGTCCTTCCAACCTGTCCCAGTTTTACACAGAGATGGTTCAATTTTAGAAGGCTGTGCTGTGTTTTTCTTGATCATTGACATTTTTTACCTTTTTACTGATAGAAACATTTTAAAAATAATTTAAAAAAATAAATAAAAACAATGCCATAATGGAATAGTTTTTAATGAGCAACAGCAAATATATCTTCTTTTAAAAATGTTTTTTTTTTCTTGTTTTAACTAGAATTCATAATAGTTCACTTCTAAAACGAGTATTTCAGTAAAGTCAGGTTGAAAAGTCAATTCTATGAAGACTACTTGTGAGATTTGGCCAATAATTTGATTAGAATCTGCTTCCACTCCAAATTAAAAGTCAGTGGTAATTGTTAACTCATTTTTTTTTTCTGCTTATAGGAAAACTGATCTCAAACAAAATAGGGAATTTTTTTTCTGTCTGTCATTTTAGTATTTGTAAAATATGCTATAAATTTAATCCCAAATGAAAAAGTAATAAAAATATTTTGTGGAAATATGCATGAAAAAAAAAAAAAAAATACAAAAAATGAGAAAAATACACAAAAAAAGAAGCAAAATGTTGAGATCTTGGCTCAGATATTTTTGGTATCTTCTGAAAAGGCATAAACATGTAACCTTTTACCAGTACATCAGGGCATCAATGTCTGAATCAAAGCTTGAAATTTGAAAATTTTACAATGAGTTGGGAAAGAGATAACGTTTTCTGGGAGGTAACCAAGCTCCATACATTCCTTAATACCATAGTGAATCTACAGCCCACAGTAACTATACATTCCTCAAAAGTTCATTTTTCATTTCTTGCTGGTGCCATCCTTTAGAATTTTTAATTTATTTTTTCAATGTGATCTCTGTTAAATTTAACTGCTGCTATTCTTAGTTAGCCTAATCCTTGGGAATAAGATTTGTGAAGATTTAAAAAAAAAAAAAAAATAGGCAGAGCTGAATGTAGATTGTGATAACATTTGAGAAATGAAAGGGTATTTACAAAATGCATTCTCTTATATTTTAGAAGATCGTTGTGATTCAGAATAATTTTTTTTTTTTTTTAGTATTGTGGGTAGCTCTTTGCTTTGGTCCACCTCCAAAACTCCAAAGAAATACCTAGTAACATAACTGGTTGAATTTGAAAATTTTATACACAATCTATCTGATATTGTAAACTAACTGAACTCTAACACAACTGAGATAACGTTTATGTACCCTTTCACAACTGGCACTACTATGAAATAATTGCAATTTATATGAGCCAATAAATGGCAAAAGGCCTATTTAACTGATATGCAATGCTAACATTATTATAATGCACCTCTCTGTAGGGAATTTGCCTCAGTTCAACCGACCAATTTAAGGTACTTGATTTTTTTTTCATGAAGTAAATATCAATATTTCCTAAATTAGTATCTTTTGCCTCTTAATAAAAATAAAAAAAAATTAAAAAAAAAAAAAAATGGAATGCACAAATGTGGTGAAGTGCACATCACCAGGCAAAATATAGCTGTTTACTGGTGGCTAGTGCTCCAGGGGTTAGGAGCTTTTTGATATTGAAGCAAGCAAATATCAAATAAGTCTGCACAAAATTTGGCATGTATGTCACAAACCTGATCACATTAAGGAAGTCATAAACAAAACAAATGTTGCTAAAGACATACATTTTAAAAAATGTTGAAATATTGTTATCTTGACTTGTTTGTCTGATTTGTTTGCAAAAATCTTAACATTAAAAAAAAAAAAAAAGGAAACTTTTCATATGATGACATTGGCCTAAAATAAAAAATTGTTGAAGAAATTCATTTAACTTCTGGTTGGGAATTATTTCCCAACCCCTACTTTATGTAACATTAGTGTGAAGCATTCATTAATTCATCACACAAATTGTTAACCACTGCCCCATGAAACTCTGTGTATGATGTCATGTGCAAACATTTGTATATAGTTTCACCTACAATCTCATGTACCATTTCTCTTGACACTCAGGTATATATTGTCATGTCTCTTAAAAGAAAAAATATGAATGCAGAATGTCTTTTATTAATGTATATAGCATCAACGACTCTTCTCTTCTTTACTTACAGTCTTCTGTTAAATATAAAAGTCTTCTATATGTCTTTTTTTATGCCTTTTTTTTTTCTATATATGTATGTTTGTACATAAACTGGGTTTATCTGCTACTTGCATTTGTGTTTGTTTTTATTGTTTTGTTGTTTTTAATGCTTTAACATAAAAAATGAATTGCTACTTTTCTATGTGAAGATTGGATATGAAATTGATGAAGAAAATATTCCCTGTATTCTCTTTAAATAGAATGCAATATGAGTTAAATCTCCAAAAGACCATATGATAAAACCCACTGCTCACATTGTTTTAGGTTCTATGACCATTAAAAAAAGAAAATAAAGAAGCAACATCAAACAGAATTTGAACTAATCCTTGAAAGCCTGGCTGACAGACAAGGATATATATATAGAGAGAAAGAGAGAGAGATTAAATAGGCCAGTTAATGAAATTTGAAGGATAAAAAGCCTGCAAAATGATACCAATATTGACTGAAACAAAGCATAAAGAGATAAATTGGAATAAGTTGGAATTTATCTCTTCATGCTTCATTTCAAATGACAGTTAAGACAACAACTATGGATCTCTTAAAAATCTAATTATTATTAAAATTGGCTTTTTAAATAGTCGTGACACGCACCGGTGGTCGCAGTCCAGTGCCAATATGTGATATCCACTGGTCGCAACGTCAATATCTGACACTGCGCCGTCGGCCTGTGGTCAACTCCAGGTTGCGGCACGAAGCTGTAAGGTTTCTTCCACCAGCGTTTCGGGTTGACTCGTTGCCACCACCAGCGCCTGGTAACCGAAGTAACTGCTTTGATCTCAAGTCCAACCTACCCATGTTGTGACTTTGATCTTAGGTAGACGAAATCTGTCAGGTGTCGGGCCGTAGTGCAAGCTGAATCTGGAGTAATGGTGATACCGCACAAGCGTAAGTAAAAGAATAAAATAATAGAACAACTAACAAGGTTCAAATATGTTGAGAAATAACAATTAACTTTATCTGTTGAATACAGGAGTGTGTTTCCTTCCCAGTTCGTTCTATGGATTCGTGACACTTTTTGCATTTCTTAAGCGAGTTATGGTATTTGTTGTCAATAAAAACTTGCTTTTGGTAGGAAGACTAAATCAAAAAAAAAAAAAAGGATGTGAAAATCTTGCTCAGCTCCTGCGAGGCGCTATTCTCTGAGCTCAAATCGACCAAAACTGGGTTGGGGCCTGTCATGGTTTGGGTTCTTTGACAATTCTTAAATTCCAACCAAAAATTTTCTTTGTCCCCAGAACAGGAAAATTTATTACTTCCCATTTTTGGAAGGTAATCACTTTCCCTTTTGTCCGTGCGGAGAGGTCAGAGGAGAATTATCCTCCTAGACTCTTCCTTTCTCATATTGGTATCTCATACCAATCCTCTTAGTGAGTGTCAACAACTTCCCAGCCTTTCTCATACGTTCACCTTCACCCATCACTCATGCCACCACTCAGCCAATGAATGCTTGGCCTTCTTAAAATTATCATCCAGAAAAAAAAAATTCTCTTTTCTTTTCTTTCCTTCTTTTCTGTCAGCCAGAATTCTTATGAATTCCACGTGGCCCTTAATTAAAATTTTATCTTATACTAAGCCACCCAAAATCCACTTAGCAGAATTTTCACCAACTCATTAATCACTGCGAGTCAACCTTCAAACTGGGTGGTAATTTTTACTTGATAAACAAATTCTTTATTTTTCTCGTGTATTAAAATTTTCGTGGCACCAGATGCTCATTTTCAAGTCACCGTCTGACAATAACAATGATTCCCTCTCTTGACTCTCTTTTCTCATGTCAAGATCTGGACATACAACAGATGAGTCTCCTCGCTGGACACAAGAACCAAAACTAAATGATATCTCTGAAAGATAATTAGTGGCTATTCTTTTAGGGTGGTCTCACTGAAATTCCTTCTCGGTCGCATACATGGCCCAGTTTTGTTTATCTTTTAGAATTCTGTTTTCCTTGCCGTGGTCACTATCTGATCATGACATTAATTAATTCTGACAGAATCCGAAATCTGATTTCCTCTTACAGATTTTCTGTCTTCTGCGAAAAAGTATCTTTCTTCGTAAATGAAATAAAATCTTTTCCCATTCATTTTTCTTTTTTTGTTAAAAAAAATGTCGCTCGGCCTGTCTTTCGTCTTTGCTTAATTAGTTAGCCAATTACCATTCTAATTGAGTGGGACTATGCCTGCCTTGTAGTGAATATTGTAGTCACCACAAATATAAATGCTAGCTGAGGGATGATCAGAGCGGATATCATCAATTTTCTCAGCTATTTTGTCAAAAATTGCAATTTATCATCCTGTAGATGAGAAGTGAAGATGAAAGATCTATTAGGATTGTAGACCCCTCACATTTGTGTAGATACTGAACTTAGGATCTACTTGTTTTTGTTGTAGACATGGTTTGATATAGAGATTTCAGAATGGGTGAAGACGAGATAGTGAAGCAGCCACACCCTCAAGAAGTACTCTGCATTGTTTAGCTGGATTAAATAGTCTAAAAGTACAAGCTGTAACTATACTTCATCATGGCATCAAGAGGCTCCACTGAAGACTACTGCATAGTCCAGATCTCATTTCCAAAATGCTGAGACAATGGTGTTAATACTATATACCTGCTGATGGTATAACCTCCTCAGGAATTTCTGTGAGGTTTGGATCCCTAACTATCAGGCAGTTAACACCAACACAGATGTTTACCTCCAGCACCCTTAAAGAAGGAAAAAAAACAGGAAAGAAGAAAATGCAGTCATATTAACCAGAGTAAAAATGCTTCATCTACCAAGACTTCAAAGCAGCAGAACTTGAGTCAAAATCATCTTGCTAAGCAGGGAGCTCAGGCACTGAGACATGCTTGCTCACTTGTGAGGACTAAAAGATCCATTAGGAGAAGTGAGGGAGGGTAGGGTTATAATGGCTGCTCAGAATGCAGGAGCATCCTCTACCTCCATTGAGTTCATAGTACTAGACATAACTGAATGGGATAGTTAGCATTATGAAGACAGTTTATTTGTTAGCAGAGGAGGACTAATGTATGTTTAAAGTTTTAGCTTAGTTAAAGTCTTGTTAAGCACTGTCTAAACAAGAAAAATGAACATACCAATCTAGTTTTATTTAGTTATTTATTTTGATGTTTTGCAGGGGAAGAGGGTGAAATATTTTAAGAATTTAGCAAAGTAAGAATTATTTTTCACATACCTATGCTTAAAAGACTATACTAGACTAAAGGATAATCCACCCCTGGGCCCTAGGCTGCAGACTATACTAGCCTAAAGGATAATTCGGCCCTGGGTTCTAGGCTGAAGACTATACTAGCCTAAAGAATAATCCACCCCTGGGCCCTAGGCTGCAGACCACAGTAGCCTGAAGGATAATCCGGGTCTGGGTTCTAGGCTGCAGACAGTAATAGCCTAAAAGATAATCCACCCCTGGGCCCTAGGCTGCAGGCTATACTAGACTAAATGATAATCTGGCCCTGGGCCTTAGGCTGCTGACTATACTAAAGGATAATCCACCCCTGGGCCCTAGGCTGCTGACCACAGTAGCCTGAAGGATAATCCGGCCCTGTGTTCTAGGCTGAAGACTATACTAATTGGGCACTGCGTGGGTAGGTAAGATACATTTGACCAAATTTTTTTTTTTTCATTACCCAGCATTGGCATTGAGTTAAGCATTTCCATTGAACAAAAAAACTGATAAATTTTCTGATTTTGCTGCTTTTTTAATGATTGTAAAATTTAAAACAACTTTAGCTTTGCAATATAAAGTAACAATAAGATAAACCAGTTCAAAATTAATAATGAGCATATTTCATTTATGTCGACTGTTACTAAAAATTGTTCAATGATTCACTTTTTCCAAACAATTTTATTTTAAAGTTTTGCTAGTTTTAACATTGTAAATGGACAATGATTGTTAAAATAAAATTAATTCCATTGAAGTCATTTTAAAGAAAAAATTAGCTAGTGTTGTATATTTACTTTGAGTTTAAAACAATTTTAACATTAGTAATTAATATATTGCTACAAAATCCTGAATGCTCTATAAGAATGTAATATCAATACATTGTTGAAATTTTTTATCTCCAGATATGGGAAAATGAATCAATTTTCATTTCAAATTTACCACACACCATACCAAAAATGAATTTTAACTATAAATTATTGCTCACAAAAATGTTTAATATTTTTGTGAAGTCTGAACTTATTGCATTGTGTCAAGAGCAAAATATTGTGAAAATGCATTTAAATATTTGTAATAAAAATCTTAACTCAAGTAAACGTTGATGAAACCAAAACCTGTTTTTACTTACTTTTTTATTTTGAGAAATATATGGCATAACAAAGCAAACTGATAAAAGACAATAAAAATGTTAACTCCAGTGGAAGGGAGATAATCCAAAAATTTATAATTTACTTTTAACGCCTCCGCAGTCAGTTAAAAACCTAAGAGGACGTGGAACTAACCATTGACTGAATAACCAATCACCGCCATTCTAAAATATCTTGCGACATTTCGAGATTCACTCTAAATTTAAGAATTCTTCCTCTTTCCTGTCAGGACATCTCCAAGTAAAGTAAATTCGACATACTGTGTACTATCTTGCGCCCACTAAGTTGGAGCAAAAATGAACCTAGCGTAGGAATTGTTTCGTATGTTAAAAAATCGACCAGTGATTATTTGTCACATCCAATGTCATTATAACAAATATTCACAAAAGGTTAAATTTATTGTGTTACTGCGCAAACGAATTTGCTGGATGAAAGTTTCTAATTGAATACTGTTTTCGGTGGTATTAAAAATGTTCAACTTCTAAGGTTAGAGTTATGGTCGAGAAGAGAAGTTTTAATCTGCCTTATAGCCCCATTGGAACAAGACTAAGGATCCCATTTATTCTTTGTGTTGACTTGAAGAAATTCCTTATTTTTAAGAAACTATGGACAAAAGTAAGAATATATGTGAATTCTAATCTTAGCGCTTGATAGATATAACTTCGTGGGAATATTGTCTTTCTTTCTGGGCTAGTCTGCCCAAATAAATAGGGCTCTGTTATCTTTGTTCTGGCTTCCCATTGATCAGAGGATTTCATTCTATTCAGCTGTAAAATGTCGACTGAGTGCATGTCTTTTTAACTTGCCAATTTCTGTTCAAAGGACATTGAATGTAAAAGAGACTGTTGGGGATGTACAGTATAAACTAATGAATTTGGGTTAGCAATGAGATGAATCAGAAGGAATTTTTATGTTAGGTTGCGTGAACTTTTCTGCATCCACAAACAAATAAACAATTTCAATGTAAACAAGACAAAACATACATGCAATTCAACACCAATAAAAGCATTTATATACAAATAAGATAATATATACAGGGTATTTTTAAGATTGTTGATGTGTCGGTGTGCTCGTGATATTTGTAGTTTTTGTATGTCCTTTTTAATGTCTTGTGTATCAACGTTACAGTCTTTTAGGAAATTGTAATTAATATTTAGAATGTAGGTATTTGTGTTTTAGAAATGAGTCATTACGGAGTAGTCTCCCTTTGACTGCAAAATGTCGAGTTCGTTCGATGATGTTATTTACTTAGAATAGTAGTGAGTGTCAATTCACTTTTGGATAAGTAAAGTTGTTCAGATAGAAGTTTCGTGTGTTCACAGAGTGTTCTTCGATTTGTGCTTGCGAGTGAGTCAGCGATGATTTAGTTTGCGTGTTAATTTGCGCGGCAAGATTGCAGTTGCAAGCGACGTGGATTATATTAGCATATCTCTGTGCTCGTTCGACTGACGATATTCAATCCCCCCCCACGAGGGCGTCATGTGGCACAAGGCCTTTTTAACGTGGGCTCGGCCCAAAATATGCCTATTGAACCCGTATAAACGGGTTCAGGGTCGGTTTACCTCCTCGAAAGAGAATCCGCCCTTCGGCGTAGCCTCCTTCGGGTTCCTCCCCGCCCAAAAGCAGAGAGTTCAACCGATCAGCCGGTGTTCACTGGACTGACTGACTTGGTCAGTTGATATTTTTCGTTTTATAGGTTTTTAGATGTCCAAGTTGGCTCAGATAAGTTTTGGCGCAATTTTATTTCCGCACGTGAAGCTTTCGAATTTCGTGTTGTGAGCCAATGAGAATCGCTGATTCGCATAGTAATGTTTCTATTGGTTAAGGTTTATGTACGTAGGTCTATCGAATAGAATGTTCTTGTTGCTAGGGGTGATAAGGTACATGGACGAGTCTACAAGACAATTGGAAACAGCGAGTAACTTAAAGAGATTGTGAGCCAGAATAGTATACAGATTGGATAGAGCGAAGACGGAAATAAACTCCGAGACAGTCAAACATCAAATATTTAACATTTTCAACCAATGGGCTGCGTTCAAAGCAACAATAAGAAAAAAAAAACATACTTCGTGATCCCTTTGAAGGGTATTTAATTTTTTCGACAGACAAAACAAGGAGACAGACGGTGCCCGGCTTAAAAGAAATTCCTTTACCCATTCACCGGTTTTCCTCACCAAGCTACGTGACACTTAGACTTTCCTCGTCACTTCCTTCCTTGCCTAAAAAGAAATCACATTTCTTTTCATCTTAACAAACAACTACAAACAAGAACTGTTAGAACTTCAACACTCATATACGCTAAGAAAAATTTAGTTGTAAAAAAACACGAAAATAAAATTATTTTATATTTTTATATTTAAACACCTTTTTCGCCTTTTACTTTGTTGTGGTTTGATTCAAATCCGTAATAAGTATAACCGCAAACATTGCTAAAAGCTACAAAGGATAAGAATTTGTGGAGAGCCGTGATCACCCACATCCAGTAGCAGTTTTTGTTTTGATTTCTAATGATATATTTTAGGTACTCATTAAACGTTCTATTACTTCAACCTTTTTAAGGACAATTTTATATAACTGCAATGGCCCTGACATTTTGTGGGATTAAAACTGAATACACACACCGGATTGTATCATTTATAGATAAAACTTAATTTTTCGACATATCAAAAACCTTGACGCTACGAAAGCTACTGGTGTGGATAGAATACCTGTTGTTTTTAATAACCTTAACCCATAATTATCTTCAATGTTGGCAAAATTGTTTAACTGCTGCCTGAGTGAGAACTTTCACAAGTCTATGGAAGAGGTCAGCCCGTATGCCCTCTTTTTAAGAATGCTGGTGATAATTCATCCATTCATTCACTTCATTCATTAGTCTCCTTCGTATCATTAGCGAGCTATTTGAAGCTATTATCAAGAACGAGATAATTGCTTACCTTTCCAGAAATAACATTCTGTGTTAACTGCCATTATGCACAGAATCACTGAAGCATTCGATCGCAGTTAAATCACGAGACAATGTGTGGCATGGTGGAGGCACGGTGGAGTAGTGGAGTAATGGATAGCGGCTTCGATTGAGGAATCAGAGAGCCGAGTTCGAATTGTCCAGTTGAATCCATTACATTCACTTACGTGCTAATACCTTTGGGAAAGGTATGAATCCTCTTCTTCTCCCTCCAGCTATGGGTAGATAGCAGAACAGACTGGGTTCTATAGCTTTGGATGGCAGCTGGTCTAGGAGAAGGACAACTTTGAATTCAAAACCTGCGGAGGGTCGTTTGGGGACTTTGTGGCACTTAGTGCACCAGGTCTCTGTATTCGGCCCTACAAAAAGTGTGGATGGTCCTGCACGAAACCTTCACCACTATAATCAATGTGCTATACATGCGGGTTGGGGACCGCTTGTGAATTCCAAATTCACATATTGGAGCCGGCTCAACCCACCTCGGGTGAATGCCGTTACAGGTACAGGTAGGGGTAGGTGTGGCATAGGAGATTGTTAAAGAAAATTTGCAGTTATGGCATTTCAGGAAGAGTCTATGCAATTGATCAATGTAGGCGTCCGGCAAGGTTCTTTCCTCGGTCCTACGGAAAACATTTTTAGATTATTAGTAAATATATATGCAGACGATATCAACGTTTATAGGTGCACCTCAAAAAACCTTAGGTCACCAGAGCCTATCAGCTGATCTCTCCTCTGATCTAGCTCTAACAGTTCATTTAGGAAAAACTAGTTTGTAACATTCAATACCTACAAAACCAAGAATAGTAACGTTTTATCACCACCGAACAGGTCTTGAATTTTCTCCAGTCATAGTAAATGTTTGTACTCTCAATCAGACTCCTTGCCTTGAACGTTTGTTGGGAGTCAAGCTAACTCCAGACCTCAAGTTGAACTCATATATATATATATATATATATATATATATGTGTGTGTGTGTGTGTGTGTGTGTGTGTGTGTGTGTGTGTGCGCGCGCTAGTATGCAGAAAAATAGGAAGGAACACGTCAGTTAAATAATCCGGAGTTCCTTAGTATTTTTCTTTTTATTTTTAAGACAGTGCGCCATACAGAAGTAGAGCTAAATTTTCGCTTGAAGATGAAACGGGACACAACACCTTGATTCAACTTAATTTTAATAATTATATTGATGGTTTCGGCTCTCGTTTTGAAACATGAGAACTCTTATGTAGCGGAGGAATCATATTTTTTAATATATATATATATATATATATATATATATATATATATATATATATATATATATGATCCACTGCTAAAGATACAGGACAGATAGTCAGTTACATATATCATCCCACAAAGTACCTGACTTCTCTGCCACGCTGTATCTTTACAAGAGTAAGATCAGACGAAGATCGAATATTGCTGCCATATTTGAAGTAGAGCAGTCCAATACTAACATTCTAGCTTTGATAGAATGGCAAAAGCTTTATTCTCCACCTTACAACATCTTTCTCAACAGACGAAACTTTGATGGTCCTTCTCTATGCTTCTGGCAAATGTTCAGACATGCTACATTATTGAGTCCTACCAATTTCAGAGATTCACAGGTAGGACCCGCCATGCCACAGAGAGTCAATTTATTCTCATTCCCTTCGTATTCCATTGGTAAGAATGAAATTCCACTCAGTCACTACGATTTTAACATTTTCAATCTAGGGTCAACCATTATCTATCCTCATAATATGTACTCCTTACTTCCCCAACATAACGCTCTTACAACAACCTCATTTAGTAACCCTCTACATTGTGTGCCTGTTGAGCCTTGTGTTGGGCGAACAGTGGAAATCATTTCTCTCAGGTTCGTTCATGAAAGTCGTTAATGGTTAGTCTTCTGAAGCCAATGTGATCAATACAGACGTCTTCAGAAGTTCTCTCCTAGGTCCTACTTTGTTTTTTTTTTTTTTTTTTTTTATTGATAATCTGCTTATGAACATTCCCATATCATTAGTAATCCTCATAGCTGATCTCTCCTCTAACATAGCTCTAATAGCTCCATAGGGGAATCATTGGCCTGTAACTTTCAATACTTCTAAAAACAAGCTAGTATCATTTCATCATTACCGATCAACCACTGAGCTTTCTCCCATCACGATGGATCTATGCTATGAATGTCTATCAGGACTGAAGTTCACTCCAGATCGCAAGTGGAACTCATATATACAATCATATACATTGATAGAAATGCTGGGAAAATGATCGGCTCCTGGGAAAATTGCTTGACTCTTTCTGTCATGGTTTGTCTTTGCAACAATCAGATTAGACCAAAAATGGAGGAATGCTACTATGTCTGGTCTGCAGCGGTTCAATCCGCATTTTCCAGCCTTGATAGAGTTCAAAATCGTTGACGCGGTCTTATAGAGGATTACTTATTTCCCCCTCAACAGAGTCTTAACCGCAGATGCAATTTTGCAAGCCTATTGTTACTTTTTCGCCTTTTCCATGGCAAATGTTCAAATTAATTACACCAGTTCAGTCATTTACAGCTAGAACGGCTCTTGCGATGTCCACAGAGTCGACTCATCCACATTTCCTCTGTATCCCATTTGCAAGAAATAAGTTCCACTCAGATTTAATACTGCACTTTCTGATATCATAAATATCATATTCCTTGTTCCAGGATCGTAAACGCAACCGCCACGTTGTTGTTCTATTTCCAGTCCAATTGTACTGTGCGTTCTATTCGTCAGAATTTCTTCATGTGATTCACTAGGCTGATTGTCCGATGGAACTCGCATTCATTGGCACCTAGTTTCAGTAGAAACGCACAACCAAAATGGAGGAGGGAGAACAGATGTTGCATTTAGAGAATAACATAAAAAAGAAGTTCAAATAGATGGCTCTTGACAGATTTCAATGTTGATTTCTTATTGAGTATATACAGGTGGAAATGGTTTATGGTGTGAATAATGTGTGCGCGTGTGTGTGACGAACTACTGCGCACGTCGTTCACTGTACAGCTGTAATGACATTCAAGGTATGTGTACATCAACAAATGGATTTTCTTGAATGTCACAAAGCCATACACAGTAATAATATTTGGAAGACTATGTAGCCAAGAGATACGGACAAATTAGCAACCTGAAAATTCAGTATTGGAATGCCACTTTTTGGCAAGACTCCGATGTTAGGTAGCTACATGTATCTTGAAATAACCTAAAAAGGTGAAATGATCTCAGAGTAATAACCTGGAATAATTTCAGTAATATCAGAAAAATAAATTTTGTAATATTTTTTCTAAAAAATCAATTACATTTTCTTGTTTATCGATCTTATATTGGCTATAAAGAAGTATATTTTCAAAATTAGCTTCTTAGTTTTTATATGCGCACGCTAGTAAGGTGATTCGCATATCTAACTGGTGTTGTACGAACAAAATCAATATACCATCACACAGAACAGACAAATTGGGTTCAAATGACATCTGAGATGGTTTCTCTTCTCTTGGACTCATATCTTTGGAAAGGAATGAATCTAATTTTGTCGCATCGTCAGATATAATAAAATATCTAATCATTGGCATGTCGTAATCGTTGACGGGGAATAGTGGTATGAGTTGGATAAACTACTATTCTATAATCTACCTTATCTGTTAAGGATTTAACAGTAAAAAATGCTGTTACCCGTATTGCTAACCTTGATAGAGATCAATAATAAAATAATATATAATAATAAATAGCTTTGAATGTAATTTTAGTAGCAAACAGATGTTACCCAAGAGTAAATCTCAGTGCCATATGTTGTCTCTTTTCTATAAATTCGAATTCCGATATGATAAAATAATATCATCTGTCTTGATCAATATTCGCAGGTTTCAGCTAAACAACAACACACACGCTAAATGCGAAACACTTTTACAGTAAGAAGGAATTCAGTTCGAGAGTTCTTCATTAATTAAAAGAGATATCAAAGTTAAAATTGGAAATCGCTGAAATAAATTGAACCAGCAAATCCAAAGTTAATGACCCTTCTTTATCAGGAAGAACAATAAAAGAATTGTGTTTTATTTTATAAAGTCTTTCTTACATAGTTGTAATACATTGATTTCACAGTTTAAAAAACAGATCTCTGCTCAAACACGTGTAGTCACTAAATTTAATGTTTATTTAATAACACGCACGCATGCATATATGCCCACTTATATATATTGTTTAAAATTTGCAATATTTATGAAAGAAGGGTGTTCTGCAGTATCAAGAAGAGCACACACCTAGGGGCATACGACGAGCCTCTGGTGGTACTGCATAGGGCAAGAACGGTATCAGCGAAAGTCAGCAACGTTGACTGCATGGTTCTGGACAACAAAACAGATTTCAACTTTCCGTTCATCTACACTACAGTACGTATGGACGCATGCTAGAGTTGGATCAAGGAATAAAAGTAGATCTTAAAACCGGTTGACGCCAAAAAAAGGCTCCAGAAAACGATGGTCAACCATATCGAATGACTTGGAGTGATCTAAATTGGTCAGCACTGACTCAGTTTCATTTTTTTCTACGATCAAGCATACAAAATAAAGGCTTTGTAAATTGATATGTCTCGGAAAGGGATATATTTTTCTACGATCAAGCATACAAAATAAAGGCTTTGTAAATTGATATGTCTCGGAAAGGGATATATTTTTCTACGATCAAGCATACAAAATAAAGGCTTTGTAAATTGATATCTCTCGGAAAGGGATATATTTGAACGAAGTAGCTAAGTGGTTTTGGCTACTATAACCAAGTAGAATACGGTAGCAGTAATCGACTAGTATGCGTCGTAGTCGCAGGTAAGGAGTGTAGATCAATGGCGTAGTCCAATGGGCGTCGTTATAGACTTAGCTCTCAGACTAAGGCTCTTTGACTCTCCTACACGTCAGTCGGTATTTATGACGGATACCAGCCAATCATATTCCAGTGAGGGGGAACACAGGTGTACGCATATTCCATTATATCATAAATAAAGTTGCTTTTTGTTTTATGCGCGCTACTAGCATCTGAAAAGGTTTTATTAAGTGATACTCTTTCTTGAAGATGAATTTCAGCTTGAATCTCCCTTTTCGTACACCGAGTACATAGATGAATGAATTGGGTCTATTGTTGATTTTTCCTTATTTATAATATTAGTAACAGTTATCAAAATACGCTTACAGTATTTACTGTTAATTGACTAATATCAATTAAATTAAAATTAACAACGAGTTCGTAAGCTTTTCGCAAAATGTAAAGAACGATTAACGACTTGAGAGACTCCGAGGCTTTAATAAGGTAACTAAAATTCTAGAAGGGATAAAATCTAATCTTAACATCTCATTAACCAAGAGAACTAATACTAAAAACAATTATTGTATACAGTACTTCCTAAATGATTTGACTCCAACAACTTGATTCTTTCTCGTAGTGTCTTTAAATATTTATTATTTTAATAAACATGGCGTTGGATGACCTTGATAGTATCTGACCGTCGAAAGACGGCAAAAGAATTTGCTAAAAATTCTCAGGGTATACGTTTAACGTGCTAAAAGGGACATTCCTACTAAAAAAAAATATAGAAATGTGTTACATACTTTAGCTTCTGCCCTGAAAAGGAAAACTAGTGGATGATGCAAGATGTTTTCACAACTCACGAGATAGGAGCATGTCATGATGCAAAGGATTGTTGCTATACAAGTCTGAGACGTATTATTTCTCTCCGGTGTCCACAGAAAAAAAGATGGAATAAATGCATGAAAGAGGTCAAATTCGTTGGAAATGATCTCTCACCCAGGAAGGAAAAACATGAGTGACATGTAACTAGACTGTCATTCAGCAACTATTCGCAATAGACAAAAAATAGTAATGGGGACATGAAATGTAAGGAAGTGACATCAATGAAAATATCAAGCAAGAAATGAACAGACTGAATATCAACATTCTAGTTGTATATGAAACTATGTGGTCAAATAATGAGCATTTCTTCAGCGACGCACACAAGGTTTTAGAGGCAGAGAGAAAAATGAAAAAAGTATTTGTTTAGTATCAGTCCAGTACTAAAGTACTCCAGACAAATACACGAAGAAATGTATTCTGGGATACTGTCAACTATCTGACAGAATCATTCGAGTAACACTGAAAGGTAAGCCGGTTAGCACCGACAATACCAAGACTAAATGCAATTCGCAGGAAGTTGCCATTTTTATTGGAGATCTGAATGCCAAAAAAAAAAAAAAAAAATACAAAAACAATGACCAAACTCTTCGGGAAATATTCACTTACACTTATGTTTGTTTGTTTGTTTGTTTAAAACTTAACAACCCATCAATCAGCAAGAGATCATTTAAGGTCAAACAGTTGTTTTTTGTTTTTTTCTTTTTCTTTAAATAAGGTTGAAATGTTTTCAAAAAGACTTTCCCTTTCCTTTCCTTCTTTTTTCGGAGGTGCGTTGTTCTTTGGAAATTTCTCACCTGGCAAGTATCAAAGTTCCCCTTCATCATCAGACACCAAATTGGAATTATATTTTATTATATAGTCCAACTTTCCTAAGAAAGGTCAAGATCAAATTGGGGTTTGATTTTTCGAAAAGTTCATTCAAGTTGTTCACGTTGTCAAAACTTATGAGATACTAGTATGTAAAGTTAATACTAAGAGGAACCACTGTACGTTGATGTCTGGAGAATCTGTTAGTAGTGGCGGACCAAAGGGGTGGGGACCACGCGCGGCACTTTATGGGGGCGGCATTTTGCGGGTGAAAAAAATTGAAGACGCCGTCATTCATTTTTATGTTATGCTGTTTCAAAAAACAAATGTAATATTTTGTTTTTGTTTTTTTTAATTCAGATTTTCTCTTCATATTGATTCCTTTTTGTTTGGAAGATCGCAAACACATTACATGCCACTCTGTTTTGCGACATCAGCTTTTAATAAGCTCTGGCGACTGTCTGAGATGCCGGTACTTTGATCTGGCCCTGCTGTGAGCGACCTCTTACTGAGACTACAAGACCATACCGGGACATTCCAATAGACATCCCAACTATGTTGTATATTTTGTACAACCAATATATATATTTGCCCCCTCATTCCCCGCCACCATGTTTTTGTATTGCGATAATCGATCTAAATAATTTTTGGATCATTTTTAAATCATTTTTTAAAAAAATGAAATGTCGGAAGATTTTTTTTTTCATTGATTTCAAAATCAATTGTGAACATGCTGAAATTTTAATGAAATTTTTGGCATTTTATTCATTAATAAATTAATTTCATAATGAATAGCTTGTTTGATTTAAAAAAAAAAAACCATGAGAAAATATTTTTTTATCACTTGACAGGAGTGTTTCAGCGTTTCGCCATTTGAATAAAAAAAAGTTCCAATTGCTACATTTCTAGAAATATCAAAAACGAGAAGACCACATATAAAAAAAGAATTAAATTTACAATGTAAACACCCTGAAAAAGTTATTTGAAAATTTTAATTTTGTTTTTAAAAAACTCAAAAAAAGAATTTTTGTGTCGTGTTTTTTTCTAGTGGAGTTTTTAAAACAATGTTTTTTTTTTCTTTGGGTTGATCGAAAAACAAATTTCCTCTGATGCAATTTTCCTACATTTTTTATTCATTTAAAACTTTAACAATGAATTTTGAAAGCCATCGAACCCTTCTGCCTAGGATGAAATATTTGTAATTAAATACAAATTTCTGTATCTAAAAATGTATGATTAAAACTTACCAATGTAGGATAGCGTATTTTTAATATATTTAAAAAAAATTAATATATTTAAAAAAATTTACGAATGATTTTTCATTCAGACTAAAGTTGCTTGAAGAAATAAAGAAAAGTCATCTTCTTCTATGAAGTCTTAAAATTTTCAAGATTATAATTATGGAGAAATAAAATTGGTCTTTGTTTAAAGTTACGCTCCTTCACAAACCAGAGGTCTTTTGGGCGAAAAATTAAAATTAAAAATAAAATAAAATATCGCAGTTTTCAGATGTTTTTGTTAGATTATAATTTCTATTTTTCTCTTATTGTCCATGAAATTTGAAAATATTTGCATTATTATTAATATGTTTAATTAATAATTTGATTAATTGAAATTTCCGATATTTTTATATATCACGTGATACTGATTAGATTTAAGAGCAAAATCATTGAATCAAAACAAGGATTATAGTTGATTTTGATAGTAAATGGTAACGCACATGGGTTTTTTTAAAGAAATATTTAGGTTTTATTGTTTTATTACCCCAATTATGTTTACCCATGGTATATTTTATGAGTCTGTGGTGCTAATCATGGAACAGACTAGCATATACACTCAGAGCACCTACACACAGCATTGGACTCAGCAGTTATCCTTGGAGAAAACCTGTTAACTTTAAAATGTAAGTTTAATTCTTTTTTTTTTTATTTAAATAATTGAAACATTTTAAAACAAAACAGCCTTCATTTAAATTTAAAAATTAGGAAGAGGCTATTTTGACGGTCCCTGCACAATAATGACACCCTCGTTATTTTCAACATAACTGCTATGGCGTTATGAAGAAAGTCTAAACTATTTATTCATAAGAAACAACAGTTTATTTATTTGGTTATTTTCAAGATACGCAATCCCAAATTTTCAGCTTATTTGTTAAGGAATCATCTCTTCAGAGTAGCAGCAGGAGCCAGCCTCGTACGCTTTTTTGATCTGCTATTTTTCGTGAAATTCTGAATTAATATTAGATTTGTTTTCACTTCATTGTTAAAATGTCTTCAATACATTGTTAAAAAAGTTTTCAAATTTTATTATTAAAAAAAAGTTCATTGATGTATATTTATTGAAGAATTCAAATGAAAAACAAGCAGATCAAAAGAGCGTACGAGGCTGAATCCTGCTGCTAATTTGAAGGCGGCATTCCTTAAAAAAGCTGAAAAATTCGAGAATGCGTAGCTTGAAGATAACCAATTGTTTGCTTTTTTATTGAAAAACTTGGATATTTACATTGAATTGGATCAGCTGAAGAAATCCCCCAGACTGTTCAACTGTAAAATCTCCAACATTAACTCAACTGTAGAAACTCCCCCGAGACTGATCAACTGTAGATCTTTGAAAGATGAATGTTATTTTTTTTTTCAATTGGTTCTTTTCGTGGAAAAAGATTTTTTAAATAAAGAAAAACATTCTTAGTAAAGTAGAACCAGAAATATACGCGGTTTAAATTTTATTTACATTTCGAAAGTTTTTATTAAGCATGCAATTTTTAAAGCTCTAAGGTTTCAGTAGATTTTCCATAAAATCACTATTTTAGAATTATTATACGAAAATAACAAAATTCTACATTAAAATTTAAATTTTTAGAGATTTTTAACCTAAACATTTTCAGAAAATATCAAATCTAGTGCATATTACAATATTAACTTTTTATATTAGTATTAAAACTAAGAATCTTAAGTTTGTATTATACAAAGGTAAGTTAAGATTATTTAGATGTAAAACTTTCAAATATTACACTTTAAAGTCTCCTGGGGCGATTTTTTAAATATTTTAAAATATTCATTAAGGATCAACTGTAGAATCTCCATTCCAACTGAACTGTAGAATCCGCTCAAGCACTTCTGGGGGAAAGAGATTCTTCAATTGATCCAAACACAAAAATATTAAAGATTTGTTTCTATAAAAAACAAAAACAAAGTCAGAAGTGTAATTTTTTAATACTGACTTTTAATGTTTATTGTTTTAAAAACTTTTTAAAATAACGACTGGACTGATCGAAATAAATAAATTGTTATTAAATATTTCTGTCCTTATTACTTCAATTTCATTATCATCTTTTATAACGCCGTAAGCTTAAAAAAAACGTATACGTCGGCAAAATATGAGGGGGTAGTTACCTTGCCTAAAAAAAAATTAATTGTCAGCCAGTTCTCTGGAGAATAAGTTAATATTTAATGCAAGTATCAGAGGTGAACATTTCTTATAAACTTTTAAGGAATTTTTAATACAAATGTCCAATGTTCAGTTATTTTTATTACGATAATTTCTATGGATTAAATTTTAAATTATTATATTGAATATAAGAATGAAATAAAAAGGGATAAGGGAAATGTATAAGAAAAAAAGGATAGTAAATTTTAAAAATGGAATTTAAGAAAAGATTTAAACAATTATTGGCTGTATAGGATAAACTCCTATAATTATTTACTTCTATTTATAAACAAGACTTCTTTATGCCATTATAAGATACGAATGGGTCCCGAACGTGTCTAGCTAAGTTTGGGATAGTTAAAAAATTATCAACCTTTTTTACAACCCCACTTCCAGCCTTCTGCCAAATTGTATCTTAGTACAATAAATAAAAATTCCCTATGCCGTTGAGTATGCTTCTTTTCCTATTTGTTCCTGTTTTTATTTTTTTTCGTCGATTAGAATGAGTAAATGGCAAAAACTGAATGGTGCTGTTTACCGCAAGTTGAAAGCTACCAGAGAACACGAGGAAAGAAAATGTACTGCATTTTTACAGGTTTTCCTATAGAAGAAATATATAGTTAAAGCAAAATGCAAAGACGAGGATGCTGAATATACATCAGAACTAGGAGGGGAGGAACATGGAGAAACTGCGAATATGGTTGAGACAAATATAGAAATAAAATTTGAAGAGGAATTTCCTGCAGGAATTAACGTTGTTAAAGAAATTGAAGGTGACAATGATGATGTGCCAAAGGAAGAGAGCTTCAGTGCATGCGGTAAGGACAGGTATGAATATGAAGAAGGAACTGATGACGGACAGGTATGAATATGAAGAAGGAACTGATGACGGACAGGTATGAATATGAAGAAGGAACTGATGAAGTTACTGGAAATAAAGAAATAGAACAGGCAAACACAGAGATTGCTGTGTACGAAGACATCGCATTTTGGCCGTGAAGTTACTCAGAGCAATTGCTTGTTGTCCTTGTAACATTGGGACCTAAAAAGTTTCAAAACAAAGATGAACACTTTGCTCTGACTGTAAGACATGTCTCATCTGCAAACTGTTTTCAATGGATTATCGGTGTATGCAATCCTCGAAGATACTGAAGGCGAGTTGGAGCGAAAATTTCAAATTCTTGGTGCTGACTTAGACGCATCTAGTACGCCTTTGGAAGTTCCCCCAACTTCGAGAATTATTAGCGGCAGCTTCCAAAGTGGAACGTGACCTGACCATGATGACCAAATCATTAGCTATCGAATGGCTGAGTTATATTTATCGATGTCAAGTTCAAGAAACAGTGCCAAATATTGTGATTGCTCTATGGCTGATTTTGACGCTCACTGTTTCTGTTGTTACTGCAGAACCGAAGCTCATAAAAATCACTTGAGATCGAGTATGTCGCAAGATCACTTATACAATGTCCCCCATTTCAGTTGAACATGAAACTGGAGAAGATAGACTTTGACTAAGTTATTAGTAACTTTGTTTTTGAAAAAGCTCGAAAGGTAAAAATATGATAACCTTTCTTCAGCTAATTTTTGAATTTTTTGTTTTTCAAGTACTAATTAATGCCATTAAGTGTATTTCATTTATATTTTTCCTCCAAAAAAGGGGGATGACTGTTATGGGACTTTATCCATAATAATAATGGACTATTCCATACGTAATAAATACTGGGCCTCAAGAGGAAGCAGAGACTTCAGTCTGGAGTGAGGTCCATCAGAAGTCTGTCAGTCAGTCAGAGCGAGCGAGTCAGTCAGTCTAGTCAGAGGCAGTCCGAAACAGAGTCGCGTTCAGACAATTACTACTAAACTGATTGTTCGTACTAACACTTTCTACTTCTCTGTATATATTCCTGTTTGTAATATATCTGTGTTATTCCATACCCATGTTCGCGTTCTTCTTTATTGGTTCTACCTTGGACTATCACCGTGGTACAAGGAACCAGACCATAACAATGACATTATGAATACGGGCCCCGAACGGCACTTTGCCTCGGTACGCCCCTGCTGCGAGAACACTATTTGGACTGCTAATGACAAGGCGCCTTTAATTATCGAAGTTCGGGTGGTGCATGTTAGAGCGTGTCTGACAGAACATTCCAGTTCTGAAAATATTTGGACATTTGACATTACTAGATCTACGTCATTGCGTCTGTTGTAACTGGGAGTATCCGATTTAAATCATTAAGGTCCACCATGATAACGCAATAGTCGACTACGCCTCCTTAAGGATCCACTTGACTATAGTAACAGACACGCGAAAATGACTCAAATTATATTAGTATTCAATACAAGTGGTACAGGTCAGTTCAACATTCTCTAACTTCTATGGTATATTGAAATTCTATAGCCTGTCAATACGACGATACCATGACACAGCACCTTCTGTGGTGATGCAAAATGAAACCGAGTGGACTAACAACTTGTAGCATAGAGTCATAGCTTCAGTTGTTTCAGGTTACTAGTAGGGCCAGATGTAACTCAGATCCTATGAAGCCGAAGTTGTCAACAAGGAAGCGTTCAGTTTGGTAGTAATAATGTGGTATGTGTACGCGTAACATAGACTGGGTCCGCTGGGCCTAGCAAATTACGTCACTGACCGGTGGCCGTTACGTTCCATTGATTCGTGTTCATTTGAACCTATTCATGGACTTCATGTGTCCAACAACAATGGTTTATATTATCGAATGGATTATGATAATGGACCGTGTTATTAGGTCCAATTTTCCAGGATTGTTTCGAAGAGTATTCTGGAGACATCCAACGAATGTCGTGGCCAATACATTCACCCGAAATCAGTCCAATCGAATATTTATAGAACAGGGTTAAGGGATCGATTTGCACGCAAGATCCTGCACCTACAAGCATCAAGGAACTTTAGAGAGCTATTGAGACGGTATTGTACAATATCTTTTCCGACCATTTGTGTAAATGACGCCACGTTCAGTTGTTTCACTTCGCTGGGCTTGACAGTCTGCTACAAGATACTAGGCTCATATGTCAGTGTAAATGAGAAACCTAATTACTAGACTTTGTTTGGGAAATAATTTTTTGAAGAACAAAATCAATAAGTAGACAATCTTGGAGACACATTCGGCTAGAATTAGAAAAAGACTACACTTCGTTCGCGACACCTTCTTTTAAAAAACAAAACCAATGACGAAACTCTATTCAGTCGACATGAAAGAAAATGTAAAAAAAGCAAAATATTAAAGTGGAGAAGACCAAAAGAAGCCACAATGAAAACAAAAATGACAAAATGAAAAAAGTGAAGTAGGAATCAGACGAAAACTAAACATACCAAAATGAAAAACAAAAAGAAAATTAAAATGATTAAACTGGAAACAATTAAATAGATCAAAATTAAAAATAACAAAAAGGGAAAAAATCTCAGAAGAAAAGACTCAATTGAAAACGAATAAAATGAAAATGAATAAAAGACAAAAAAAAAAATTAAAAGTACGAGAATGAAAAATAAAACGAAATTAAAAAAAAAACAAAAAAAAAAATTGAAAAAAAAAAGAAAATGAGAAAAACACAGAATTAAGGAGAACGAAAAAGAACAAAGAAAAATACCAAAAAGAAATGCCTCAAAATGAAAAATAATATAGCAAAATGAAAAAGGCCCAAAAGAGCCCCTCCATAATAAAAGATAAAAAGAAAACAATGAAAAAGATAAAGATAAATGAATCAAATGAAAATGATAAAATATAAAAACCAAAACACAAACTAAAATAAAATAAAGTAAGGAATAGAATAAAAATGACTATAAAAAGAAAAGGAACTAAAGAAACAAAATGGAGCGGTTTATACTTACAGTCTCCTGTCGAAGTTGACAATGAATATAACAGTCTTCATACTTCGGGGGGGGGGGCAGAAAGTAAGAGGTACTCTGCTCACTTACCCAATTTTTTGTTCATCAACAACCGTGGCATGTCAGCGATATAACATATTTTGTAAAGATATATGCCAATGGAATAGAGAGCAAGGATATGGATTTTCACGGAATTTAGATTTAGATGAATTATAAAAACGCCTGAACCAAGATTTGAACTGTTTACCAACACCATTTTTGTGCTAATAACTTTAATATCTCATAACCCTATGTCCTACATTCTCTCTCTCTCACTCTCTCTCTCTCTATATATATATAACCCATACCTTGTGTATCACTGCGTTTCGTCATGGGCGTGCGTTTAGATACCGAATATGAGATTAATGACTACCGCTGGACTAAGAAAACACGAGAGAAATCACATTTCGTAATAAATATCTCACTACTTCTGCGTGGTATCTGCGTGGCCATTTATACCATACGAGGAAAGAAAATGTGTTGCATTTTTACAGGTTTTCCTATAGAAGAAACATTGTAAGAAAAAATTGTAAACCTCAGCGAGCAACGTTAAGGTCATTGCTTAAAATAAGAATGTAGGTTCATCAAAGGATGTTTGTAGCTTTTAATTGTGAAATTATATTATTGTAATTCTCTTCAAACACTTGAACCAATCTAGAAAGAGAGAGAGAGAGAGAGAGAGAGAGAGAGAGGGAGAAGAGAAGAGAAAGAGAGGGAGGGAGGAAAGGGAGATAGAGAGAGATTCGTTTACTACTTACAATGTCCTTTGACGTAAGAGTGATGATAAGAATATCTATTTTTTATTCTCATTAAAATGCTTTTATTTAGCATTACAAAGTGTCAAGTTCCTGTTTCCTCTCCTGTTGACAACACCAAATTCGTAATTTTTAAAATTTGTCAGTGCTGGTATGCATGCACACATGATGCACTTAATTCTGCCATGTATGTTACATGAAACTGCACATGCTCATAATGTGTAAATACTATTTTATATACTATCATCACACGAGAAAAGTTCTTATTTATTTTCTGGCTTTATTTGTCCATTTATAGGTTTCAATATAATTTAGTCGACGATGAAAAAACTGTCAGAAATATATACTTTATGGTTCATAAGTAGTTTAGTAAAAAGTGAAAAATGTCTTTTTATTAACATATTTTTATCCCAACCCAGTATAAAAATAAGACTTCGAATAATTGCCGAGTGAAGCCTAGAAAAGTTAGTGACATATCATATACCGACAAGAGTCTATGGTATTTAAAGATTGGTATGTTGGTGTATTGTATTGTAGGTGCGTGTGTGTTTACATATACACAATTAATGTAGAAGCAACAAAAACTTTAGGGAAACAAAAGTTCTCAATGTCTTTTGGGTATGTCCGTTTTCTTTTTCTGATTCAGAATTAAATTAGGGTAAGTAATGATAAGAAAAGTTAAAATGGTCAAGCTCAAGTCAACTTTGCGCTAAATTGGAACGACTAAATTACTTACTTTATGGGTGAAGCTGCAGCACATGTCCGAACGATATACGTTTGAAGAGCGGTTCTGTCCTTTCCAGAAATGGGCTCGTAAAACTGACCAGATGACCAGATGACCTTTTTAGTTCCTTTATTACTAGTATCATAGGAATATTTTTTTTCTTTATTATTATTTTCTTTATTAATTTTATTTATTTTCGCACAAGTCATATTTTGGGTGCTGGATGATATATTAGCCTGGGTTGGAGCAATATCTTACGATAATATTTTATGTGCACTATTATAAAAAATTATTTGAATAAAAAGAAAATGTTGGAATTTTGTAAAAATTAAAATTATTTAAAAAATTTAAAAAAAAAATGTATGAAAAACTAAGAAAATAAGAAAAGTACTAACACAATTCCTTTCAGAAAGAAAACGCCAAAACGAAGTCACTCGGTTTATCATAGATCTATATATTTTAGTTGTGACAAAATTTGTAATGTCTATTCTGTTTAAGTCGTTTCTAAAAAACAAGAAAATTTTGAACCAGTGTTTCTCTTCTTGGATAGCTGTTGGAGAGTTGGGATCACAATCATATCTCCCTAGATTGTGCAAACGCTACATGGATCTAGATTACCATAGTCCAGTTATTCTGAGAATCAATTTGGTAGTTGTATTTGGTGTTTTAGATTAAGCCTGAATAGTACAGATCCGAAAATTTATGCTCAGTAAATTGAAATGATTAATAAAAATGATAATAACAATAATGTATAATTACTTTTTCTTAAGGTTTTATTGACTTATTGGTTTTATCGTATGAAGCGACACTGGAAAGGTCAAGTAGAAAAGATTGAAGAAATTCCTAAATTTAGTCCGAATAACCCACTTTACAGTGCAGTCACTCGGCCAAATGGAATATTATGATTTTTTTTGTTTCTTACTTCTAAACCCTATTCTGATTTTCTTCATCTTCTAAATCGAAGGCTTATGGCCATATCACATTGAAATGCCGGTTCTTGTACGGTCACCAAAGTTAATCAGCATCGAGCCTAGTCAGTACCTAGATGGGTGACCACTTCAAAATACCACGTGTGGTCAGCTTGGATGTGTGGATGGTGTAATGGATAACAGCCTAGGATTGGAAGTAAGAGAGATGAGTTCAAATTCCAGCCAGGTCTGTTATATTCACTTGCGGGAAAGGTTTAATTTAACTCTTATCTCTCCAGCTATGGATTGGTTGGTGGGGCTTGTATCGGTAAATTATTATTATCTCCCTAAATCCTTACAATCTAAAAACATTTTCTGACTTTGAATAGCCTGCAAAACGCTGATAGGCTGTAAAAAAATCAATCAAATCTATTTCGAATGAAATTATGGTTACATCCAATTATTTCAACAGTAAAATGATGAGACCTATTAGTCAATTTAGTAGTACCCTTAGATTTATGTGGTTGAGGTACCAAGGAGGAGAGCACATTAGAACAACTACCATGAAAATATTTATAGAAAGGACAGAGGGAAGCCACTTTACGTTGGTGATTGGATGAGTCCTCAGCCTGAACTCCGTTTAACAACCACTGTCTTTTGCCCCCGTGTAGTCAATTTTTTATTGAATTCATTTGTCCGTTATTCGAGTGTCTTTAGATTTCAACACAATTCAGGGCATGTAGAAAGATGGGAAAACTCATAATATCTCAGTCTACCATGACCTTCATTAGTTCTTTACGCCTTGAATCAGCATGCTTTAGGCTTCCACAAATGTACTTTACTTAATAGCTTTTTTCTTCTACCCTAAGTATACCCAATGAATTGAAGTCTTCGGATCCATAGTGATTTTATTACACTTCACAGTTTACCGTAGAGCTCCTTGCTTGCTTTGAAGATACACCAAGTATAGTCCGAGGAATCCTTGCATGGGTTCTGATTTTACTCAAGTAAAAAAAACTTCATTTATAAGAAATATTTCTTGTAAGTGCAACAATGAATTCTTATGACCCTCTCCAGGGGTTTCAAACTCAAAGTTTGTTATGGGACCTTACCCCTAATAACATAATGGACTATTCCATACGTAATAAATCGGCTGATCGGTTGAACTCTCTTTCGGGGAGGTAAACCGACCTTGGACCCGTTTATACGGGTTCAAAGTCACATTTTTGGCCGAGCCCACGGATCCCACGTTAAACCGGCCTTGTGTCACATGATGCCCTCGTGGGGGTGGGGTGACTAAATACTGTTCAGTCTGAAGTCTGGAGTGAGGTCCGTCAGAAGTTCGTCAGGAGTCTGTCAGTCAGTCAGAGCGAGCGAGCGAGTCAGTCAGTCGAGTCAGAGGCAGTCCGAAACAGAGTCGCGTTCAGACAATTACTACTAAACCTGATTGTTTGTACTAACACTTTCTACTTCTCTGTATATATTCCTGTTTGTAATATATCTGTGTTATTCCATATACGTGTTCGAGTTCTTCTTTATTGGTTCTACCTTGGACTATCACCATGGTACAAGGAACCGGACCATAACAAGGTTACAAAAGGGCCGTTACATATTAAGAGGGAGATGCAGCGGACTAGAAGCAGGCTCATCACCAAAGTATTATCAATAGAAAGGGCATCAACTCGACAAGTGTGGACATCAACCCCAGAGGGTGCACACTGATAGAAGCGCATTTATTCACTTTAAAATTTTTTCGCATCACATTCACAGATGGAGGGGTGTAATTGTTTGGCAAGGGGAGACAACAGGCCTGGTCAGAAGAAACTGAAAGATGTAATATTAAACAGCTATAGGGACAATCTACGCAGCTGATTGGCTACTATTTATTAATCATAATGAATGCGCAGACGATAGTAAGTAGAATATGTGAGTACAAAATGTAAACATAAATATAGTAAGTCGCCGGGTTATGACAGTCCCCACCTACAACGATTTGTGGTTAGGAAGCAATCTCCATTAATCTTGTTTCCTGGTTGTACGCCATATTGAATTGTTGTGCATTCGCTCTCTTTTCGTTTGTGCTGTATTTATAGAAACTTATTTCTTCTCATTATGGCTCCCAAGCGTAGTGTAACCTTTTCTGATGGCGGTGCCTCGAAGAAATAGAAAACCTCACAATGGAAATAAAATTACTGGTACATTCAGTCTTGCAAGAAAAATCGGGTTATGACGTATTGTAGGAATGGAACTCTTTTGCAAGGTAAAAGTAGATGTACCCTGTAGTAAATAGTAATAGTCAACAGTAATAATAGTAACATAATAGTAAATAGTAATAAGTTGAATATGTCAGTACAAAATGTGAACAAAAACCTAATTTTATTTTTTTGCTGAATTCAGACTTGTAAGTAAAGTTACCCTAAAATTCTAATTACCTTTATTTGATCCCAAACAGGAAAGCGTATGATATGATGATAAATTATATCTGGCTGCAAAGTCTTCGATCGGGATATTGGAGGTTTTTCAAGAGCGTGGAACCACCTCTTAATTGCTGTTGTTCCCAGGTCCTGGGGAATCGCTAATTTTCCTATAAATACTTCACTGAATTGTTCCACTGTTTCAGTGAAAGTGAAATCCGTTGCCTGTTTTGGTGAAATATAATTCGTATAACGGTCATGTTCTTTAGTGCCTAGTTTACATTTTTTCCATTTTTTATCTTTGTGAGAAAAGTCAACGTGAAAGGTATCCATCCAAAGTTTAAACCATGTAGCGCTGGGTCATAGTTGAATTCTGTGATGTTTGTCGGCCAATATATCCGCTGAATTGGTATTTTGGTTTGTTGCAGCGCGGAACATTTCGAGTTGATTCTGAAACTGTGCAGTCATTGCTGTCAATAACTGCTGTTGTGACTTCTGAAACTGTTCTTGCTGTTGGCGTAAAATCTCCGTAAGCGTCTCTAGTTAAATCGCCATGTTGATTTTGAAGTTCGAGTCCTCGTCGCTAAAAATTTCTTATATCCCAAGTGGTTGGGATGAACAAAAATGAATGAAAATAAAAGACAAGTGTATTTTAACACGCGGCCAGTATCACCTGTTCTTTGAAGTAGACTAAAACGCATCCATTCACGTCGGTGGTCTCCATGCCTTTCAAGGAGAAAGTCGAGCTTTGGATGGTAAAATCCAGGAGATTTGTATCAAAGCCAACCTAGAGGAAAGTGGTTTTGTGACTGGACAAAGAAACGAATTTGGTTTTCGAGACAGTGTCAATAACTGGATTGCTGATATTGAGTAATCTGTTCGAGAAATGAGTATTCCCACGACAGCGAAGCCAGTTACTTATCCAACAGCCATTCAATGATCTCAACTCCCAAATTAATCCTGAGCTTGAGTTCAAGAATTTTATAGAATAGTTTAACAGCTGTACTAATTTTATCAATTCTGACATAGCAAAGCTAGCCCTCTAAAAGAGTTATCTTACTGGTTATGCCATTCAGCTAATCTCGCATCTTAACTTAGATGACAAATACGAAGTAGCTCAAGTCTGTTAATGAAAGAATTTTTGAATGTGCCTTTTATAATTCATAAGATCTTCAAACAAATAATATCCAATTCTCCTAAATATAGGGTGACCCAAAAAAACGGGACTTTTTAACAATCCAATAAAACCAAGAGTGATGGAAGAAAAATATTTTATTCATAGTAACTGAAATCGTAAAACATGCCATTTAAGAAACAATGATGGAATTTTCATTTTTTTTAAAATTACGTCCTGTAGATGGCGTCCTGTACGAATGCATTCTTGAAATCTGCTGTTGAGATTCCTCATTGAATGCTGCAACATCTCAGCTGGGATACTGTGAATTTCATCTGGAATTCTAAATGGCGAAATGTTTACTTGCTCAAGGTCACTGTCTCGCAGTGTTGCCACTTGCTCATATCTGGCAATACGCACTTCAAAAATTCCCATTTTTTGGGGTCACCCTGTACAACCCTGATTTTGTCACTGTTAAACAATATCTTGCTGATTTTTCGAGTTAAGTATGAATTTTTTAGGAAGATTCCCTTGGATTCAAACTCGTATGCTACATCATATTTGATAAACTAACCCATAATCTAAGGTTGAAAACCATTCACAGAGTAGGTAGTAGTTATCCTTCTTTAAGTGAAGTATTTGAGAATTATAATGTAGCCATCCGAAGAATAAGAGATCCTTACGTGAATATGAAAAAATACTAAAAGTAATAAATCGTATGAAAAAGAAAATAATAGTGCTGCCTTAGAGAATTTCGCCATCAGCTCTACTTTTGTGCTTTACATGCTTACACGAAATATTCAATCTATGAGTCAAGAGCGGCCAGATTCAAACACTTGAAGCTATGCTGGAGATGTTCCAGTGGCAAACATAAAAATGTAGATTGCCCTGGACTTCAGAATAAATTATTCCTTTCCTGTAAACAATGCTCTTATAATATAGATAACGCCACTGTGCGATAATCGTAAAAAGGGGATATCTCTTTTTACTCATGTGGACGCTAATACGAACGAGGAAAACAACTTAATGCTACCTAGAGTGGAAGTCATGTTATGTAGAGGCGGTAAGAAAGTCTCTGAACTACTTAGTGGATACAGATAGCCAGCGGTCGTATTTCTCTAAAGGGATATTAAAGAAGTTAAAATTTCCTGACTGGAGTCTGAATCTCGTCGATTTCCAACTAAATACTTATATAGGTGTTTCCAATAAGAGATTACACCAAGTCATGTTAGAAGTAAATGTAGGCAAAGAGAGATCACTTACTATTCTCGTTTTCTTAGATGACAAATTTAATATTCAGTTCAAGTTCGATGACTTCAGGCAAGTAATAACCAATTTGACTAAATTAAATTACAAATTAGCCTTTTCTCATAATAACGATAGTAATCAAATAAGTAATTCTGGGAGTGGATATTTTCTAATATATGGGAGATACCAAAATTGTTAAATGCATGTATGGCTTGGCGTGGAAAATACCAAAAGGAATTGCCCCTTTCAGTAACAATCCAAATTTTCTATATAGACATCAAGTCTCCACAGAGAGACCTGAGGCTTACAACGTTCATGACAACTATCATACTATAATTTCTGAAAATTCTTCGTGTCCCGAACTGCAAGTAAAATTTGTATTGGAACACAAGTGCACCTACCGGAAAACATTCCCAGATGCCTTCGAGTTACCTAACGTTGAACGGAACTTAGAGAAAATATTTGCTGTGGATTCATGCGCATCATCCTTCAATGAAGATGAATGTATCAGCGATTACAACAGAAACAAAATAGATAAGTTCTTAAAAAACAAAAGAGTTCAAAGGCAACTCATATTTCGTGGAATTACCCTGGCACGAAGACAGGATCAAATCAGTGCCATCTAATTATCTAGTTGACTTGAAAGTACTTGATAAAACTATGCATTCTTTAGAAAGAAAAAAAAAACTATTGCTTACAACAATATTTTTCAGCAACAACAGACCGAAGGGATTATAGAAAGAATTGAATCTCCTCACAAGACTTTTAAAAATGTATTTGGATTCTTCACAAACTGGTATTCAAATCTGATGAACAAGTAGCTATAAACTCCAGACCTCTAACATGTCGGAGTACGTCTGATACTGGACTATTATCATTAACAACCAATGCCTTTTTATATCATAATATTAATGGAGAAATTTCTGTAAAACCTGATTCTGGTGAATCTCCTGGAATTGAACCTACTTTCAGTTGTCAGTTATTGGATTCTCTCACTGAAAGGGATTAATTGTCAGCTAACTTCAAAGAATTGTGGAATGATGAATTCAGTCTAAGAGGAAGTTGCAAGGATCTACGCAATATGGATTTTAATAATAAAATACAAGTAGACGATAGGGTATTAATTTAAAATCCTGCAAAAGCCAGACCATTCTGGAAACTTGGAAGGGTGACATTCTTACTTTCTTTTTCATAATGAAGATTTTGATTTGAAAATGAATCTTTATTCACTAGTAATTATCATTATCACTACCATATATACAGTTTAATGTCTTAATCAAGGACAAGTTGGCCCAGATAAGATTGGCCAGGATAAGGTTACAATTTAGTCATACTTTAGGATCAAGTTGGTCAGAATTGGGATGGCCAATAAGTGGTCAAAATATGATCAAAAGAAATGGATGCAGTTTAAAGTCTTAGCCAGGACTAGAGCGGTCATAGATGACCATTAAAAAAATAGATGGTTTAAAGTTTTACTCAGCACTAGAGTGGTCACTTATGTCTACTAAATGGATGCAGTTTGAAGTCTTACCTAGGACTAGAGTTGTCATAAGTAACCATTAGAAAAATGACACCTAAATTTGAGTCTTACCCATTATTATCATAAATGGACTCATCTTCGCTATGAAGGGTTTTATCAACCAAGGAGAGATTATATTTTTCATATATTCGGAGAAAAACATTCTTTGTTTAACATTCGATTCAACTGTTTAAAGCCAACAAAAGATGACGCTGACGATTATGTAATATTTACTGGTCACATCAATCGAGAATGCGAAAAATTTAAATTAAATTTCCTCACAGAGAAAGAGTTTATGTTTGATTTTTATCGCAGGTTAAAAATCTACTGAAGTTGATGTTCGCATTCGACCTCTTTCAAAACTGGAATAGGACAGACATTACGTTTAATGCCTTTACCGCTGAATGCAATAATTTATTAAGCATAAGAAGGGACACTATGCTGATTTAAAAAAAAGATGATTTATCAATAACCTTCAACTTCCACGCAAGGAAACAATCCCGTGATGGAAAGAAATCGCCTTCAAAATGTTGGCATTGTGGCTAATGGCATTATGCACGCTTTAGTTCGTTCAAAAACATATGGAGAGAGAAGGGAGATCACCGTCCCCTGTGGGATCAGGTTGAGATCATAGACAAAGAACACCATTGGAAAATTCGTAAACTTAAGGAATCAGCACATATGCTAGGCCACAAAAATCTCCTGAGCCGACCAAGCATAGAAATGAATACAATATGGAAACCAGTCATAAAGAGTGCCAGAGGAAAGCGATAATAGCAACAAAAGTTGCAATATGAGCTCTGGTAAAAACATGCAATGATAACAGCAAAAAATTGCAATATGAGCACTGGTAAAAATGGTTGCTGAAGACTTTAGGTTTATAATACCCAGAAATTCATGCACAGATTTCCTCAAGGACACATGGCAGTGGAGAACTTTCAGAGGGAAATTAACAGGAGATAACTGATAACTGACATCCATTAAACATGGCACGTGGAACTAGAACAGACTACTCCAGTGAACGAAATAAAGGGTTAAGTTCGACATTCCAACCACCTGAAGAAGGCCGGAGCGTACAACATGGCGAACAATGATGAGAACAATAGTCCGAATAATGTAAATAATGTACATAATACCTCATCTCAGAAATATAAACAGATATTTTCGAAAGCCTTTGCGTAGTCCATGAAACATAGGTACACGTTCTTCTGCATTTGTATCGCTCTTTCTGATAACGTTCTGAGCATGAATATCGCGTTCCTTGTCCCGGAGTCTTTAACGAACCCGCATTGTTCTTTTCCTATCTCTGGCATGATTCTGCTGCGCGGTCTATTCATCAGTATGCGGATGATGTGTTTTGTCACGTGGCTCATTAGGCTTATTGGTCGGTGGAGTTCGCATTCGTTTGCGCCTGGTTTCTTAGACATAGCTATGAAGATAGATCTGCTGAGGTCATCCGGTATATTCCCGGTGTTGTAGATTTCATTTGTTATTTCGGTGATCTTGTCTATGCCAAAGTCATCGAAGGCTGTCAGCATTTCAGTTACAATTCCGTCTGACACTCACTGTTTTGTTTTGGTCCAGTGCGGCTTTTACTTCGGTTTTCAAAATTCTGGGTCCGTCGGTAGTTCTTTGTATTGTTGGTTGTTCCCTTACGTTGTGGAAGAGATCTTCAATATATTCGCTCCAGCGTTGGAGAATTTTTTCCTTCTCTAATATAAGCGTTCCATCCTTTTATTTATTAATATTTTAACATAATATTTCAATCTGTTCATTAAAACTCGATTACATATATTATCGCAAAGACATAGTCTAAATGTACAAATAAATATCTTCTCAATACACAGTCTTCATTAACACTTAAGCAAATATTTTGTCCATATAGCGTTAAAATTGCTGTATTTTTATCCGAAATGTATATAAAATTATATTCAAATAATCCAAAATATTACTGCTAACTGTTGATAAGGGTAGTGTTAAGTCGATTTTTCAAAACAGCTTTTGTTGACAATTTTAGAGGTAAATGAATTGATACGTAGGATAGGATATAGATTATTTTTTGTAATGCTATTCAGAGCACGGTAATCGTCGAAGCATTGGTAATCACCATGAGATTTTGAAATAGAATAAATGGAACTGGTCCATTCCTTTTCAGAAAGAGACAATGACACCGGATTTTTTGATTATTAAAATTGTCCGTTCTACTTCAGATTTTTCTGCAGAAATTGTGAAGTTTTGACAAAGCCTGGTATCTTTGTTACAGAATACCTATCCAATGTATTTTTCAGTTGTATGAGCTGATATACCAATTGGGAATGTTTGTATTAATTCACATACAAATGGAGGAAATTAACGCCGTTAACAATTAAAACTATCGATGATATAGTTACATTTAAATTTACCTTGATAATATTATCTTAACTAATTTTATATAGCTTTTTTTTTTTCTTTTTTCTTTTGCAGTCACCATTTCAGTGAAAGTTGTCCAAGAAATAAAAACTCAATAAATCAGCGTTCACGAGAATCCATTGGGGGAGATCTTTCGTTTTGAAAATAAGGAATTTCACATATTACATTGATACGCTTGTTTTCAATTAACGATATTAGGATATCAAGTCATCACTTATGGGGGTTATTAGGTTATTTTCTGACAACGTCCATTGCCTCCATATATCGGTATAGTTGATTTGGCTGTATTTTGGCCTTGTGTAATAATTAAAGGAAAATACGCAAGGCGTTGATATATGCAAAAGTAAAACAAATCTTTATATAACATAATTTGAAACTTCAAGAGTTCACTTGTAAAAGTATTGGCGCATACGAGAGGTAGAGAAACAGATAAAGATTCCAGAAGTAAGTAAATATATATATGTATATATCCAAATGCAGTGGCTGCTGCTTGACAATGTGGTGAAGGTAGTTATGTTTTCAATGTAGCAAGCGAACGGTTTAGAACGGTAAGATCGCCAGCTAGTCGTGAAAATGTCGTATTTCGACTCTGGGTATGTTACGATAACCGCAGCCTCGGACAAGGGACAAAATTAATTTATCGACTGTGATTTTGATTGATTTTTTCACCTGTTTATATATGCATCTATAGATGCACTTTGAAAAGGCTGCTGGCTTCTCATGGCTTAAGGCCTTATATCCTGGTTGTGAAAGCTTTTTGATTGGTTGATCTTTAGAAATGGAGAAATTTTGGTTTTGTTATTATTTATCTATTTCCTTTCTTACATTCCGTTATGAAAGTTTTCCAACTTGGTCGAAGTATGGCCTTGTTTTCCTGAAAACTTTTATTATTCGTCTATTTTTAAGGATGGTGAAATTTTGGTCTTCTTTTTATTTCTTTTTATTTATTTATTTCTCTTTCACTACACATTTTCGGCCCTAGAAAATAGATTTTTATAAAAATTATTTATATTTTGTGTGTGTGTGTTTTTTTGTATAACTTTTAATAGTAAAAATATGTATTTTCACTTTTCCATTGTATTATTCTTCCAGATTTAGATTTGGCTGTTTCTATCTGTATTAAGTCTTTTGGAATTTGACGGAGAGTTGTTTGGTTCTGGTTGAGATTTGACAAAATCCCTAGCAGTCTTAGTTTCCGAAATTAATTCTGGCTTTAATCCGTCACTTGAGACGGTATTGTTCATCTCGTCAGAAGTTTTCATTGTAGAGTATTTCTATTTCCAGTGTAATACCCCAAATGGCCCTGTGTACGGTGTTTCTATGGATTCTCGAATTCTGCCTGTGCGTAACCAAATATATTTACAAGTATATATTTCTTTTGGGACATATGAATTGTGTAACGAATGCAAACACTCATTGGATAGTTAGTCGGTTTCAAATTTATGCATTTCTTTAGCTAACCAAATTCTTTATTTGTGAATTTGTTATTCGAATAACCTCGCCTTTGTCTGTATTGATTAATATTCGAGGAACTTGTGCGTTTCCTCCTGTTATAGCGGTAAAATGGGGAGTAATTTAACTCATTAAGTGTTATTCTGATTCTGAGAAGGACAACAGGTAGAGTTGACAATTAAGATCCTTTGCTGGCAATGATTATCGTTTTTAAAGTTCGATGAGTCTGTTCAATTTTTGTTGTGGCTGGAGGATGTTGACTCCAGTCTGTGAAAACCTATTATCTTCGATACCTCTGAAAACAATGCCGATTCGAATTGACTACACCTGTCTGTAACGACATGGAGGGAACTCCTAATCTGAATATCCACGTGTCGACGAAAGCCATAGATATTGATTATGCTGAAATCTCCATCAAGAGCAAGCCTCTATCCGCCGAGTACTTCTATCGATAAACGTTAGTAAATATTGATAAAGTGAGATTATGGGTCACTGGCGTTAAGGGATGCTCTGTTTTGATTTCTGGCAATGCTGATATTCCTTGAACCATGTTTTACTGATTTGCTCATTTTCGGCTAGTAGTATCTCAATATTTTATTGGAGCTGATATCCAAGGGTGTGATATATTATGTATACTGACAGATACCGATTTTCTGTGCTCTTGTGTTACGAAAAGTCGTGGAAAGTGTAATGATATGTCGGAAAGAATAGTTCGATGTTCATTTATAGGATATGGCTTCAGTTCAACATGAAAGTGTTTAATTTCTTCATCAGTAGCCTGGTAACTCTATAGTAACTGCATTCGTTGTTCGAGATAGGTAATCAGTTACTATATTTTGAATATTTTTATTCGCTTATAAAGCAAATGTGTAGTTGTTGTCTCAGATTTCAGTGCAGTTTAACCTTTGAAAGTATTACAAAAAGGTTTGTGGTCTGTTAATAATAGCACATTCCTATCTTCTATCTGGTGTTTAAAATGAAAAACTAACAGGTAGGTAGCTAGCAATTTCCTATCGAAGGTGAAATATTTTTGCTGTGTCTGTGATAATTTTCAGGAAAAAGAAGCACTCGGAATCAGTTGATTGTCGATCATTTGATGCTATACTGTACCTACACGATAAATAGAACTGTCACAGACTGAGAGTTATTAACATTTGAGTTGAGATAGACGAGATCATCTACTTTTGATCAACTCTTTTATAGTTTCAAAAGATTCCGTCGTTTCATTTTTTAGTGTTTAGTCTTTCCACTGAATGCATTCAGTGTTCTCACTGAATGCATACCATATCTTTAAAACGTAGAACGAGCTTCCTATAGAAATTGGTCATTCTAAATAATCGACGCAATAATTTAGAGTCGTTTGGAAGAGGAAAGTCATTTAACTCAGTATATTTCATAGCGCTGAGTTTAATATAATCGCTAGAAATGCTGAATCCTAATCGTGAGCACCAAACAGTCATTTTGAAAGGGAAATTTTGAGGTCGTATCCATTGAGTTTTTGCATAACTTAGTCGAGGTGTTTGCAGTTGAGTTTATTTATCGTCCAATAAGATGAGAATGTCATCGATGTATATAAAAATGCAACTGAAGTCATAAAAGACGTTGTCCATCATTCGTTGAAATGTACTTGATGCGTACCACAACTCGAAAGGCATGTAATTGTACTTGAACAAGCCAAACTGTGTTGCAATGGCCGTTTTTCTAACACTTTCGCCCCAGCCCCTCAACCTCCGACGTCTTATTCTTTGGGTTGAGGTGTCTACTCGGTCCTAACCGAACTTAAGGGGGTGGCCGTAGCTCCCCTGAGCATCCGTAGATCATTCGACCGGTCCGCTGGTTTAATCCTGCTTCCTGCCCACGTTGTGTTTGGTTTGATCTAGAAAGCAGAAGTGATGTTCATCCATTCACGGTCGACTGAAGATGTAGACACGGCTGGAGAGTCTGCGCTAAGAAATTTAGAATGCAGCAAAAAAAGAAAAAAAATTAATAAATAAAAAAAAATTTAAAAAATAAAATAAAATAAAAATAATATCTGCAGAAAGCCGGACAAACAACTATTCAATGATTGAATTGTTAATGTCTTTTATATAGCAGAAAAGAATAGTATAGAAAAGAAACGGGTTACAGAAAAGAAAGGTAATTGATGTAAAAATGCATACACCGGATTCCGGACAGAGAAAGAGAGACAGAGAGTGTGTGTTATGATTAACTTGTTAAATCGTCTCAGAACGATATACGACTCTTGCGATGGGGGAATAAGATTTCTGTGTGCGGCTTAAAGTTTATAGTGGCGTTCCTCCTTAGCAGTAGTAACAGTAGTAGTAATATTCATGGTAGCAGAAGCAGCGGTACTTATATCAACAGTATATGTTAGCGGACGCTTCGTTCCAATCTCTGACGTCACTTTCTCTCCTTCTTGAGTCTCCAACTCGACTCTCCACTGTCTCTAGCCCAACTCTTGCCCGGGCTAATTCTCTTCTGTCCCTCTCTTCCACATGCCTCTTCCGACTCTATCTTCCGTCTCTCTCTTCTTCTGCCTCTTCCGTCTCCTTCTTCCGTCTGTACACGCGCCCGTCTGTGTTTTTCAGCATAACTACGCATTTATATAGATAAACCAGGCTGATTACAACTGACCCTTGGCCCCACCACTTCGCACGTGATTATTATGGAGTTCTGGCTGCTTCAACCAAAATCATATGAATTCCAAAGTTCCTTCTAGCTTACTCAGCTCTATTTCAATTTTTAATCGATAAAAATTATTTCGACTATTTCCATTGTCCTCTGATTACCTAGATTCAATGGGTACAACTTCTGCCCTAGATCAAATTTCCACATCAGTAAACAAAATTCTCTGATTTAATTTCGCTATCCAAATCTTCTACAATTTCACTATATATATATATATATATATATATATATATATATATATATATATATATCCCATATACTCTCTCTCTGTCACAGTTTACGTATACCGTCAAGGTGGACGAGCACTTGATAATAAGCTGATGACAAATCAATTTTTGAAAAAATTTTCTAAACATGCAGTTTTGATGATAAAGAATTTATATTCTCTACTTGGTACCGGTCTACTTTTGTTATTGAATTTAGTTGCTTGTAGTCACCTACGGGTTTGTACGTACCATCTGACATCGGTACCATGTGTAAGGTTGAACTCCATTCCGATTTTGAAGGGGATATTTGTTATGGGAACTTACCAATAATAATAATAATGGACTATTCCTGACATTATAAATACTGCGCCTCTCAAGAGGTATGAGGATATTGTAAGACGAGGAGAGATAATTGAGAGCATATTGTAAGGACATTGGAATAGTGATACTTGTCGAGACAACATAGTTCACTCTAACAAAATCTGATAGTCATTACTAATACTTCTACTTCTTTGTATTATATTTCTGTTGTAATATATCTTTGTATTCCATACCTGTGTTCGTGTTATTCTTTCATTGGTTCTAACCTTGGGCCATCACCGTGGTACAAGGAACATAACAATATTATTCCTGTTTGTTGGAGTTTCCTAAAGTCTTCTTTCGTTATGTCGAATTACTGTACCAATAGTTGTCGTGGTTTGGAAAATGTGAGACGGTTGCTACCTGTTTCGATCCGAGGAAAAATGTTCAGTTTTGCTGCATTAGTGTTTCGATGAGGTGAAATTGTTTGGATATTTTTCCATAATTATCAGTACCCTTGTGTCAGCCACGTTATCTTGGTCCTCTAAAATGTTCATAATCTCAAGAGTCAGCTTTGCGTTAGACACTCTGTAAATTATTGTGTTGACCAGTCTATTGTTTGTGCAGTCGGCCATTAGACTGAAATGATAGAGATGTTTTATGGTATCTGTGATCACAAACGTTCAGTTGAACTCGCGTCTGATATTGTGCACCGCCAAATTTAATGTAGCTTGTCCTGTGCATTCAATCAGTCTGTTAGAGGATATAATAGTGATATTTGTTGGGTAGATAACTATACCATCTAAATAATTCTTACGTATAATCGATATGGCAGCTCCTGTTTCCACAACAAAATTAATCTTTTAAGCCATTAGTTGAGCAGTGACTTCAAGATGCGGTGGATAAATGAAGGCTAGCTGATGACGCTAGATTAGTTTTCCGACGTCTCAGCAGGTTAAGGTGGATAGAAACTAGGTTGTATTTTAACGTTCTTTTTTCCGGCCACCTGCAGATTTTTGCACTTTCGGCAGCCTATAAATGAGCCCGACAAACTTCTGGCTTTTGGCCCTTGTTGATAGTCCGATGTTTGTTATCGACGAACCCGTACTCCTGCTACTACGGACTTATGTAGCCTCTTGTTTATTAAAATATAGCAGATCATCTGCCGTTTTTCCAAGGCGATCTGTTTCCAGTTAGTCATGCAAATTGTCATATTTTCGTCTCTAGGTATGTTACGATGACTGCAGCATTGGAGAATGGACAAAATCAATTGGTTGATTTTCATCTGTTTATATATACATCCATAGATTCTTGTTGAAAGAGTTGATAGCTTCTCATTCGATCGCAGCCTTATATCCTTGTTGTGAAAGATTTCTGGTTGGTTGGTCGAAATATTTATAGAAATGGTGGTTTTTGGTCACCTTTTTTGTTTAGTTTATTTCTTTTCTTACAGTTTTTTTTCTTATCCCAGTAATTTATTATCCGCAATTGGTTTCATGCCATCTATCTTTAGATCTACGGTACTAGTTTATCGACGCGTAAGGATCTGTCCGTTGACTGCCAGTACATTTACATTCTGAGTTAGTCACGAGAGAGTAGGAACAACCCGAATCCACCAATGCCGTACACGGCTTCTCATTTATGTGCATTTTTATCACCGGAAGCGGGAAGCTTATGGTTGCATAGCACCTAGGAATGTCCGTTTTACCTTCACGGTAAAACGGACATTCGGACAAAAATCAGTTGCGACATCATGCGGGAAGCATGATGTCGCAACTGATTTTTATCATTTCATTCTTCATAACTTGAGGGGCCCATGTTAGCAGTTGGCTTATAATCTTCGACGACGCCTGCACTGTGTGTTTCACACGATTCGGCGGTCTTGCTACAAAACACAGACTGTTAGACTGTTTCAATATTCCCTCAAACAACGAAGTAAGCTTTCGCAGATTTGCAAGGCCGTGGAAGAAGCCACGTGTGAGGTCTTGTCAGGGTGATTTATGTCTCGCCAAGGTAGATAAAAAGAAAGCAAAATATTAAGATATAGGCCAGACCACGGCGGCCTTAAAAATTTTTGCTTGAGACGAATGCCGATACAGGCAGGGAGAATCAATGTTAATTATCTTTCCAAGTTATCGTTTATTTATTTTTTCTTGGATACAGGCGAAGAGAAGCAATGTGGCAATTATAAAATTTTGGCATTGTCTCAATATAGGTGAGAGGATTGTTATCATTTACTTTACCAACAGAAACTAAGACGTTGAATAGCAATGTGGCAATTGTAAAATTTTGGCATGAGATAGAAAATAGAGTGGAGAATTGAGATTTGGCGCGATAAAAGAATTTAATTTCTTAACAAGTCAAGGATTCCATTATAAAGCTAACTTAACGTAAGGACCAGATGGCAAACATTGACAGAGTGCTTGATGAGTCGGTAAAGAGTGCTGGCTAAATGACTTTTGGGTGGCCCAGGAAAAAGGGAAGATATGATAAAAATTTAATTGGCAATGTGGAATTCGTAAAAATTTTGGCCGATGGGAAAGGAGAATTTTGTAAACAAAAATTCTAGATTATAATTTTAAGGGGGCCACACTGCCGGAATGCTATTGGTCGAGTGGTAGCATGGGTAATAGGCGGAGGTGAATGAATGAGAAAGGCGGAGAAGTTGTTAACGCCCCTTGAAGATATTGGTATGAGATATCAATGTGATAGAGAAAGAGTCTAGGAGGATAACTCTCATCCGACCTTCCCTCACGGACGACAGAGAACCCCCTGAAATGGAAAGTGATTAATTTTCCAAAAAAAGGGAAGTAATCAATTTTCCTGGTCTGACAAAAAAGAGATTTCTTGTTAGAAGTTGAGATTTACCTAAAACCCAATGCCACATCTGGCCCACACCGGATTTTGGTTGGTACCCATATGAACGAACGTTTTGTGGTCGTTCGGCAGTTAGTTCCAGTTGAGTTCGAGTTAAGTTGCAGTTAGAGTCAGAGCTTAACCAGAGTGTTGCCTCGCAGAAGCTGACCGAGAGATTCCACGACATCCGACTTCGCCTATACTACCAATAGCAAGTTATATTGATGGACGAAGCCAAGCCAACACCTAAAAACTAAACCAGTTGACTCAGAGGACCAGAACTTGCCTGAGAAGCGTAAAAGTGTCACATTTCGTAGGAAACGAGCTGGGAGAAAAACACATTTCTGTATATAACGGAAGGATAAAATTAAATTGTTATTTCTTAACATACTTGAACCTCTTGGGTTTTTATTTATTTATTTTTTCTTCTTTGCGCTTGTGCGATACCACCTTCAATCTGGACTCAGCTTACACTACGGCCCGACGCCTGATTGATCTCGTCTACCTAAGATTAAAGTCACAACGTGGGTAGGTTAGACTTGAGATCAAAGCAGTTACTCCAGTAACCAGACGTTGCAAGTGAGCTGGGAACGACAGAGCTTGTATCGAACCGGTACAGCTGGTGTGAAGCCATTAACATCGATGACCAGACTTCGACCCTTGACGGGCCATTGTCCCATATTGGTATCATGACCAGGGAATTTCGATTAGTAGCGACGACCACCGATCAACCGGGACACAGGCTGGTGGCAGCGACAAAGAGTCAACCCCAAAACGCAAGAAGAAACATTACAGCTTCGCGCCGCGACTGAGAGTTGACCACGGGCCAACGGCTGGTGTCACACATGCTGCATGGGACTGCTGTTGATCGTTGTTGGTCTTGTTTTGGCGGTCGAATGAAGATGTTTACTACTAATCCCTTTAGGGAAAAGGGATGGTGATGATTCGGTCGACAGTAAACGAGAAAAATAAATGGGCAAACGATCCTTCGCTTGCTCCAAACGAGGAATAAAACAACATCGTCCAATATGGTTTAATACAATTTAATAACAAATTTGGTGACAATTAAGTAAAAGAGAAAATGTGTTTTTAGAAGGGTTAAAGATAATTCATAAAAAGTTTAGAGAAATAAATGCCCATGTATGTATGGATGCGTGAGTGTGTGCATAATATATGTAGGTGTGAAAATATGCGTATATATATGTGTGTATTCGTATATATTTATGGATAGAAGTAACTCACTTAGAATGTTTCTTTTTTGCGGCCGGCGTAGTTGGGTGTTCGGGCAAATGTTTTACTCCGCTTGCATCGACATTTCTACATATTGTGAGTGCCCGAATGAGAAACTTTCTTCGGTGTTGTGTGAGTAAGCGAATGCACTGAATATGCTTCTGTGTGTGCTTGTCGTGGGTACTCGTGTGTGTGCTCCTGTAAGTGCTTGCTGTGAGGACTGATCTGCGCCTCAGTTTGTGCATGATGTGTATTCCTTGTGTGGCTGTTGGTTCGTTCTTACATAGGCCAAAGATAAGCTCCAAACGAAAGCACCAATTTAATATTTTTGTCGTGTTCCCATTGATGTGAAAACAATCACGTAGTGTGCTTCCAAAAATGTCCGTGTGAAGGCGAGGCCAAGTCTATTTTTTTGTGTCTGTTTTTATACCTGATGTAGAGAGGATTTGAAAATGTATTTTTATTTATTTTTATTTCGAAATCCCAAAACATCATTAATCATGACCTGCTCGCTACTACATCCATGCAGTAAACAGTCGGCGACCTATTATGGTCCAGCAACTGTTGAATCATGAAATAATATACTGAGACGAACCGCCTTCATTCCCTTTGTATTCCTTAGTAAGGAGTAAGTTCCACTCGAATAGCCTCTTCCAAAGAACAGCTGTCTTGTGGAACAGAATCCCAGGTGGTTGCTTTCCCGATGTTGTAGAGTAGTTTCACAGTGGATGCTTGTATTTTACTGTCGGTCCTAAAAAGGTTCGACGTACAAAACGTTAGGAACTTGATATAATAGGTAATGACGCAGAGAAATCTAGTGGTGGTCGCTGATACTCTTAGTGTCCGACATCGACTGGCTGACAAACTCACTCAGCTACTGCTACTACTCCTACTTATTATAGGTGGGAGAGTCTATTAACTATAGAATAGGTGTGTTCCAGTACAACACCCGACCAGTACAATCTTAATCTCTTAAAGTTTAGGATTTCTATAACGAACATTTCGTTGCAAAGGAAAGGAACAAACAAGGATTAAATTTTCAACAGCGTGTATTCCTTAAATATGCATAATATATATGTAGTTGTTTGACAAATTCACTAGAATAGTGAAGACGTTGAGGGGTGGTAACGGCCAAGGGCGAATATAGTGGTAATGGTTTTGATTTCTTGGCGCTCACATCAGGTCGACATGTAGACTACGGGTCCTGTTTTTCTGATGTCTTTATTGACGTTATCGATAAGCTCAGAGGTGTTGACAGCTAGTACGGATGACCAGAAGATGTAATTGTAGCGGTGTATAATAGGGTTAACCGTTATATTTCCTACATATCCGTATAAACTGCGTCTCTTACTCATATCACTCACACAACAACAGCCTTGTGCGGCCCTTGGAACTTATATAGGGTGGACATTAGTACGCTCCATCCGACAAAAATATACTTTACAAATTGTAAGTATAGGAATCTAATTTACTTAACAAATTTCTCCAATACATGAAAAACAAATTTTTCTTCTTATTTAATAGCTTAAAATTAAAACAATTCTTGGAAAAATTTATTATTCATAAAAAAAAGTTTCTTACGATAATAGTGTTTATATCTTATTCATAAAAGCAATTAAAATCTTTTCTAATTAAATAATGTCTTAGGTTTATTGAATTATTTATTTTACGATTCAGAGCAGATTTTCTATAAGTGACAAAAAGTAAAAAAAAAATAATGCCGATTTAAATTCTCTCAGGACTTGTGCTTATAACTAATATACATTAAGCACTACAAGTTTCTCGAAATTTCATAAAATTAAATAAGTGGGAGGTTAACATGTAAAAAATATTTTTGCCAAGATTTTCTAAAAAATAAACATTTCTAAAATAATTTCATTCATTTGTGAATAAATTTTGAATGTTCTATTAAAATCCGACAATTATCTGATTTTTGCAAATATTTCCAAATCAATGCTTCTCTGCAAAACGAAAAAAGACACTTAAATTTCCCATACTAATTTATGTTCACCCATTAACACAAAAAAAACAAATTTTTAGCCCAAATTTTAAAACTGATTAAAAAATATAATTTAATAATAAAAACATACTTTCTTAATAATAACAAAGATTTTGACGATAAAATTTAGTTTTTATTAAGTTTGGGATATTTTTTCATCGTTTATGCTCATGTTTTTAGCGAATCTTTTGATTGGAGGTACCTACTTTGTAACTTTAAATGTCATAGAAGAATTTCTTCAATATCAGTCTTAACAGTTAATAATTTTTAAAGTTCACTTTTTTTATGAGAAAAAAAGAAAAAAGTTGCCGCAAATTATTTCACTTCTTTCTTTCTCGTACAAGTTAAAAAACAAAAACTAAACGTTAGCCTTAACCTAGGTACCTCCAATAATTCGGTATAAATTTTCGATACTTAAGGATTAAAATTAATTTTTGAAAATGAAAATGCATTTTTGAAGATTTATTTTTAGCTTTAATTGAAAGCAATGCCAAATATTTGCTCAATTTCAAAAAGACTGTTTACTGGCGGCCATTTCTTACATTTGAACAGATTTTAAAATAAAATTTAATTATCGATTTTAAAGATCTTCCCAAAATAAAATATATATGTGTGAGACATTATTTGAGTAAAATTATCAAATTTAAAGTTAAATTAATCTGATTTGAAATAAATATTACTTACTTATAGCATACAAAAATATTATACAGGCATTTCTTAACTACGGGTCCTGTTTTTCTGATGTCTTTATTGACGTTATCGATAAGCTCCGAGGTGTTGACAGCTAGTACGGATGACCAGAATTGACATAAATTTACGAAATCTAAACGAAGGTATTTGGGGGGGGGGTTAACTACCTAGTAACTTTTACAAATTAACACATTTTAAGCAATTATTGAATATTTTATTGACTTTTAGTTATGTTTGAAGATATTTTATGAAAAAATTATTATCTAAAATTGAAAATGCTATAAAATTTTCTTAGATTAATTTAAAAATTTAATAATTGAGATGCAATACCGTGATAGAGGTAATTCAAAAGCTTATGACCCACACTAAAATAAATACATAAAATAAAAATATTTCATGAAATAGAAATTAAAAAAGTAAAACTTTATTTAAATTTAAAATTTTTTAAACTGATGCGATGATGTTCAAAACCTGTTGAAATGAATAATGAATTGAAGACAACCGAATTTCTCTCTAAAAAGAGGTCAACTCTTAGAACACATGACCTTTTCACAGTAATGTTACATATAGACTACCATAGATGAAAAATGGGAATGCTTAAAGTAAAAATATAAAATAAAATTATTTTTAAAATATTGGTGCAAAACGACATATATTAAGCTTTTCAATTTTTAATTCGTAAATATAGTTTCTACTTCATTACAATATCACCTAAAAGAAATACGGTGTGGGAGATTTTTAAATTATGATAAATTATTATAATTAAAATTTGAAAAAAAATGAAAAAATCTTATAAAAATTAATTATTCATTGAAATTTTTTTTCTTCAGGCAATAATGTCCTAAATTTAAGTAATTTATAAAAGCAATTAAAAGATTTTTTAATTAAATAATGTTATAGTTTTATTAAGTTTTTTGTTTAACATTCAGATCAGATTTTCAGAAAGGGAGCAAAAATTTGAAAAAAAAATTATTATTATTAACAAAATAAATTTTGGACATAGGATTTAATTTTTCGAAATCTCATGAAGTTAAGTAAGTGGGGTGTAATGTAAAAAAAAAAAAAAATAACAAGATTTTCTAAAACAAAATTTTTTTTATTCATTTGTGAATATGTTCTGAAAGTTTCATTAAACTCTGACAATTATTTGATTTTTGTAAGAATTTCCAAATCAATGTGTTTTTCACCGGAAAAAAGCGCAAAAACACATCATTGTAAAAATTACTTAGTCGTAGGTTTTTTAGACAATAATTAGAACGTGTTAGAAAGGTTTAAATAATTTTAAAAAAATAATTAAAAAATACTTTGGTTTTTCCTCTTAATAGCATAAACATTTTGACGATATAACTTTGTTGTTTTTATTAAATTTGGGGCCTTTTTCATCATGCTAACAACAATATTTCCCTCCAGGTATGCACTGTAAAAAAATAAATAAAAATAAAATAAAACTAAAAGTAAATAAAAAAGCATATTTTCCATTTATTTATTTTCACCATCATAATTCCATGTATTCGTGTGATTCCTTGCTGGTGTTACATTCCGTTTGAAGTAGGTGTTGAGACAGATTAAATAATAAAATTATCTTGGTTATTTTTTAAAACTCGTGAAGATTTTAGAAAGGATGAGAGTAAGTGACACCGAAACCTCTGAGGTGTTCTCAAACGCAACAAAACTATTGAAACAATCTCCTACTCGTCTTCACGTAATGTTTTCATTATTATTAATTTATTACAATAAGAAGATTTTCAACACATGCTCTGCACCTTGAAGATAGAACCACAACATAAGCCAAAAGAGAACCAATACAACAAAAAATAAAAAAAAACGACTAAAATACTTGAGTGGAAGAGAGAAAGAGTGAAACTGAAAGGTGGGGGGGATTATTTTTTAGTAGAAGTTTCCACTGCAGTTAGGCAGCAGGAATGAGGAAATAGTAGAGAAAAGCAACTATTTAATTTCAATTGAACAACACTTGATATACGTGCCACGTCTGTTGCCAGTAGTTGCGTCTGCTTCCTTCTTGGTCATTTTTCCCTCTGTCCATCTCGCCTGCACGCACCTCACTCACTCACTCTGATGCATAGAAGTGAGGCTAACTTCACTAAAGAAAGACAATTTACTTTATTAAGTAGCAACAGCCGCAACAGCCGCAACGTCACATCTCTGTAGTTAGTTTTCTGCCGGAAAGAACAGTCATCATAACGTAAGGAAGAAGTAAACATTAAAAGAAAAAACAATTCGACTTGGTAAAAAGTAAAAACTTTGTTTTTAAAAAATGCAAATCTGAAAATTAACTTGGAACGTTAATAATAACCAAAAACAACAGCAACTTTAGATTAAAAATTGGAAATTTCAAATCAAATCTTTTGAGAACTTAACTTTTTTTCGAGTTGCTGTTTCACAGTATATTGTTGGAGTTGTACGTTGCGTTATAAAATGAAAACATAATAATTTTTAGGAAGGATTTTGATCATGTAAATCTTTCTTTTTTTATTTATTTTGATTGCAATTTTGGTTATTATTTTCGCGACGAAATAACAGACGGGAATTAAGAACAAACTATGTGTTTTTTTGTTGAGTCAACAACAATAATCATAAAAACTGCAAATCAACAACACCCACAAGTTTCAACTTTTCACTTCGAGTAAGTAAAACAAAAACGTTCTTTTTTCTACTGTACGCTATGCTTGTTTTTTTACAAGTTTTCTTTTTTCCGAGAGAGTTTTTTTTAATGTTTTTTTTAGAGTAAAACGCAAAAAAACCCCCCAAAAAAACAGTCTCTAAATTCTAAAAAAAGTAAAAAAAACAAACAAAACCTTTTTTTCTGAAATTATCGGGTTTGTTAAGAAAAGAAAGTAATATTCGTAAAGAAAACTAAAAACATTTTCTTATTAATTTTTTTAGAATTGATTCTTAATTAAATTCAGTCTGAAGAAGAGTCTTCTTCAGACTTCTTAGAAGACTAACTACTTTCACTTAAAACCAATTTTGTTTTTAACACGCGTCATATTCTTTGTAAACATCTGAAATTAAGAAGCATTTTTTTTTTAATTTCAACAAAAATAAAATTAATATGCTAAGTCAAATCTTTGGTCTGAAAATACAAACATTAAAAATTTACTTGGTTAGATTTGAATTTGATAGTATTTTTTGTCACTGGCAAAGTGCTTTCTTAGAAATTGTAATAGGGCTTTTTACGACTCACTCTCTCTGTATGTGTGTGTGAGAAAGAGGGAGAGAGAGTGAGTTCTTAAACGTCTTTATTTTCTTATTTTATTGCTTGTCAAACTTATAGCCTTATTTCGACTAGTTTTTTTCTCTTTTCACACACGATATCTGAGAAACAACTGAACTTTTCTCAAACAAGATGTAGTAGTGTATTTAACTGGAAAAAAACGAATTTTTAGTTTGTTTGTAGTACCTATTTCATTTCAATTATTAGTTACTTTCGAGGAATAGAAATTTTTTTATTCCTATTGTATTTTTAATGAACTTGATTGGTATCCAAAATTACTTTTTTAATTTAACTTTTTTTTTGTAATTATGAATTTTTTTAAAATTTTAAACAAACATCTTCGAAAAGTTAGAATAATTCTAAAGTTAACTCGTTCAAATAAGTGAATAAAAACTTGTTAGATGTGAAAAAGTTTTGTGAACTTTCTTATAGCAGTATTGTTGTGATATCTGCCGAGAGATATTTTTTAACATGTCAAAAAAAAAAAAAAAAAAAAATTTCAGTTTTCAACAAAAACCTAAATGCGCCCATTCCGTCACAATTTCTTTTCTTTTCATTTTATTTATTATTTTAAATTTTGTTTTTGTGCTTTCTTTTATTTTTCAGAATTCTTATATAACTTAATTTAAAATGAAAAAGAAAATATCACGCGAAAATCTTGCAAAGCAAAAACATCTTGCAAAAAAATACTTCAATCATTTTTTCGAATAAATATTGATTTTTTTTAAATTTAAAGGAGACATTCCCTTGCAGTAATACTTTAAAAAAAGACATTTTTTTTACAAAGAAAACATTATGAAACCAATCTATAGGTCATCATAAAAAAAAAATGTAAATGATAGTTATTTCTTTCTTCTAACAAACTTTAGAATATTTTCCTCATTTCTCTCTACTTAAAAAATAATTTTCGTTTGCTTGTTTTTTCTTTAAATTTGTTAAGTTTTGACATCTCTAATACACTGTTGCGAGATCAGTAGTAAGTAGTAGTTTGGTAAACGCACCCAGCACTGAAGAAGGGCACAATGCAATATCACTATGGGAAAACATTTCCAGGATACTCGAACTTGTGCTAAATTTAAAATTAAAATTATTGAATATATTGCTTAAAAGTACAAATAAGATCATTAAAAACCGAATAGGCAGCATTTCATTTTATAAAAAGAATAGCGAGATTACATTTTTCATTTGTAATAAATTTTTAAATTAAATTAAAATTTTAAATGTAACATTCTCTTAATCAATATTTTGACGTCTTTCTCATGACTTTCATTACCTCTCTAAACCATAAACATACAACATTGTAACAACATGGTTAATCGTGAACATTTATTCAATTTTTTTAACGCAGCCTAGCAATGATGCTTGGCGTTGTTGCGGGTACCAAGAACCTTTCTTTCGCTCCGCTGCACTACGCCATTGTTTTTTTTCTTCTTTTCTTTTAGAGATCTACATACGTCATAGAATGGTTATTATTAGCGAAATTGTCATCTTTAAAAGTAGTTCCATAGGTTTTAAACATTTTAGTAGCCTTTTATCTCATATGCAGCAGGTTATAATTACATTTTCATTGCAATAAAATAATTTCCTTTTATACTGCAGTGGGTGACTGGTAACAGATAACGTTGTTATAATTACCTTTTACTCCTTACTCCTAAAGCTGCGAAGTAATCTGAACTTTACCCCATAAATATAGCATACCTTGAAATATTATATATACTATAAAACACTATATTTTTATCATCATACATACACACACACACACACACACACACACACACACACATATATATAGGGACCTATACTGAATTTTCGATACCTAAAATTAATTTTTAAAAATGAAAAGAAAAAGCATTCTTGAAGATTTCATTTTAGCATTAATTATTGAATGCTAAATGATTAAATTTACTATTTCCAGTAAGTACTGTAAAATATTTTGGTGTATTTTAAATAAAATTTATAAAAATTTGAAACTCAACTTGGCCGATTTAGGAAAATTTTCTTAAAAACGGACATTTTCTTAATTTTAAGAAATTTGTAAACAAAACAAAATTATCGATTTTAAAAATCTTCTAAAAATAATATATATATTTTTGACACGTTATTTGAGTAAAATTAGCAAATTTAAACGAATCTAATTTGAAACAAATATTACTTCCTTAAAAAAAAATTCAAGCATTTCTTAACAACGGACCCTCTTTTTAGTCTTTAACTCATGTCTTTATTGATGCTATCGACATCATCGATAAGTTACGAATTATTTCATAAAACAAAAAAAACATTTGATTTTTTTCATTCTCAAAAAAGTCATAAGATAAATGTGAATCTTTAAAACATAATATTTGAAGTTGGCATTTAACATATTTATATAGTTGAAGGAAATGCTTTCATTACTTTTTTAAATTTTCATTTTTTAAATAATTTTTCAAAATTATTTTCATGAAACATAAATTTTTAAATTTTGTTTCATTCAGAAAAACATCATAATAAAAATGAATATAAAAAGAGTCTTTAAAAGATTTCATTTAAACTACACTATGCACTAAATTTTGTTTTGCATATAGACTAAATTGTTTTGGATATAATTTTTTTGCAAAAATAATTTATCCATCTTGGACAAATAATAAACTCTTCTATTAGCTGTCATAGGAACATCAACAGGACACAGAATATTCATTAATGGTACAAAACATATATCCTTAAAATCTTCTTTCCAGTAAAATGAATGTGATGGAAGAGCTGGGTGCATGGACTTAATCACACAATTTCCTGGACCATGCCAATCCAAATTTTATTGTTGCACTTGCAACAAACATATCCTGAAACAAAAGAATTTACTGGTTTTTCTTCAGTCCCAATAGAAAAGTCATACATTAGGTCATAGTTTTCATCTTTGCTACATTGTTTCATAGCTATTTTATGTCTGGTGATTGGAATAAATTGATGAAAACTTTGTTCCTGGGACTGTGGATGCATTTTCGAATCTCATGGTGAAACTCCTCCTCACTTCCTCAACTCCTTCCTTTTCAACCAGAATGAATTTTATACCTTCAATTGCAGAATTACAATATTCAAACATAGATTCTGTGGAAAGGATTTGTTTGGTAGTTGGTCTTTGGAGACTTTCTTTTGACACTAATCTTTTCACTGTCCTACCTATGCCATCACACGGTTGTTTACCATGACTTATTGCAAAGAAATTCCATTTTGCATTGAGCCCAAAATCTTTCTGATGGTTGCAAAAATTGGCATAGTTCTTCTAATTCTTGTATTGCACTGCACAACCATCAGTAAAATACTCAATATTTTTTATGTTTGGCAAGGTAGCTTTGATTACCTCAATAATTTTTCTGTACCATATAAACAAATGCTGCATCATGTGAGTTGTCACTTGACATAATGCAGAAACATTCACTTTGCATTGCATTTTCAAGCTTAAAGTAGAGTACAACTGGATGTAAAGTACATTGTGAAGTATTCCAATGATAACTCTGGATCTCATCTTGAACTATAAATTTGCAGTTCTCAGCAAAATCTCCCAGGAACAAAATTTCACTATCACTAATCTCTTCTTTTCTTTGCTTTAAATACCTTGATTGTGATTTATCCAAGTAAGAATGAGGTGCTAATTTATCCAGTTGCAAGACAACTAAATCAATGTAAGCTTGACAGGATTCCTTTTGTGTTGTCAAAGTCAATCGGTCAGTTGTTGTTCATTGGGAGAACTCTATTGATTCAGCATTATCAATATATCCTTCCATGGTGTCATAAAGAAAATTTTCAAGCTTCCCTGGTGATTTACGACAATTTGGGCACCTATGAATCATACACACTCTACTACTGGTATTACAGACAATATATTTGCAGAGATCTTTATATGATACATTCAGTGGTTCCAGTAATAATTTCATATTTTGGTGGATAGTGCATACACATACAACATGCGTACCTGTACTACCAGCAAGGACACACCATTTCAGCCTTAGACTACAAAATTTTGAAAATCCCAAAGGTACTGTTGGGTTTTGCTCCTTGAATGCTCTGAAGTGCTCATTTAGGTTGCACAAGATGAGTCTTTTCTGTTGATGAATATAACGTCGTCTTTCCTGCCTGGCATCAGACGAGTTTATTCATCATCTTGGTAAAATGCTTCCACTAACTGTGCAATATCAGCAGGCAAAGACTTGCTCTTTTTTGGTTCTGGCACAGCTAAAATACCTCTTTCCAAACACAATTTGCAAGCCTTGCATACAATGTGTTCTGAAACACCAAACACATCCATGACTTTTTTGTTATTAGTCAGTAGGGACAAGTGTCAAGATCTGTATTTTGATTTTAGTTGATTCCACTGTCTTCACTTTTGCTACAAGAAGCTCTGTCATTTTATCAAAGCACTTAGCTTTATCTAAAATCTCCTTTTTTTATTTTTAAAGCCTCATCATTCATCAGCTCATAGTCAACGTTTAATGACTTGGCTAATTTGGTCTTTACACATTGCATTCCAGAAAAAAAATTTTTCTCTTACCTAAAGTAGCTTTTCTTGAGTAATGAAGCCCTTTTGTTTTCAGTGGAGAAATTCCAATAGCAGAGAAACATTCATTGATATTTCTCTTCTGTTTCTACAGAAGTACTTGTATCAAACTCTTTCATTTCCTCATCTGATACACGTCTTGGTTCTTCATTATTACTACTCTTTTCTGATTCTGTAGAAGTACCTGCATCAAGTTCTTGTATTTCTTCATCCGATACATGTCTTGGTTCTTTATTGGGAAGTAGTTTGTGGATTTGTATTCGACAGTTAGGGCAGAGTTTCTTGCCTGGGATTAATACCAACTTAGCCTTTGTCTTGCCTGCCATCTCCAATGAAATTGGTTTCAAACCACCTTTGATTTGCATTTTATGATTTTTAAATGGATTACATCTTTTTTCAAGCCATTCATAGTTAGTCAACAAGGTGTGCTTGTGATGGTAACAGATAGTCTGTATTTTATCCTCGTCAAGTCCTGTTCTATAGGCAATAAGCTTTGCATCCAACTGATCAACTGAAATCAATCCAACCTGTTTATCATTGAATAAACCATGACATGTTTCAACTGTTAGCTCAGTACAAATAGAACAATTCATCCTTAACTGAAATAAGAAACTACTGTACTTCAAATCCAGTGGGTAAGTAAAAAATCCAAGTAATTAGAAAAATACCACCTTTCTCCTTGGATACTGGATGGTAAGTGACAGATGTTTCAAGACCAGACAGTGCATAGTGTAGTTTAAAATGTAATCTTTTAAAGACTCTTTTATATTCAATTTTATTATGACTTTCTTCTGATTAAAACAAAATCAAATATTTTTGTTTCATTAAAATAATTTTGAAAAATTATTTAAAAAATTAAAATAAAAATTTAAAAAAAGTAATGAAAGCATTTCCTTCAAATATATAAATATGTTAAATGCCAACTTTAAATATTATGTTTTAAAGATTCACATTTATCTTATGACTTTTTTGAGAATGAAAAAATCAAATGTTTTTTGTTTCATGAAATAATTTGCCAAAATAAAATTAAAAGAAACACAAACAGAAAGAATTTCTTTTAACTTCATTTGTTAAGTGCCATTTACAAATTTTCTATGCACTGTTGATTATCATACATGAGGCAATGTTTATCCCTTTTTAAAGACAATCTATCTCTACAAAAAGTAATAACTGCAAAATATATTTAAATAATTTTTAAATTAATAAAAACAATCTTATTAAATAGTTTAAGAAGTTACTTAGCACAATATCAACATTTTAGAGGTCATGGAGCATTAGGATGATTGTCTTTAATTATAATCTTTCTCGGAAATCCTGCACATACGTAGGAAAAAACTCTAAACTTGGCAGGGTCATATCTTCTAAAGTAGACATAAAAAAACCCTCCCAAATTTTTTTGGTGAACTTGAGCAAGCATTGTAGATGTTAGGCAAAAAATATTATGAAAATTGAAGAGGGCGTATTTTTGATAGACTGACCGTAAGCTACAGAGGTGAAAAGTTGTTGATTTTGGGGTCATGTATTAGGATGAGCAAAATAAAATTTTCTATCAAGTGTAGGCTTGAAATAGTTAAATATTTGGATTTTACATTTCTTATTTTCCCTACATACCAAATTTCAGAAATATTGAAGGTATAGAAGTATTTTTCTTTAATTTTTAAAAACACTGAAATTCGGCGACGTTGCGTGGCCTTAATTTAGAGGCAAAATAGGAAAATTATACACCCCCACTTAAAATTGGAACGGTAAAGTCTAGCACAAAATAATTTGGCACGCTTTCCTAACTCATGAAGGGGAACATTTGTGCCAAATTTCAAGTAATTGGGTGTCGGTGGGTGCAGATTTCAACTTTTTGCTTGTGTTTTGACATGGAATGACCCAAAACCAAAATTTAGAATGTTCTAATAAGGATAAAAAATATAATTTAATAATAAGAAATTCCTTTGGTCTTTCCTTAATAATAACTGAAGAATTTTAACGATAAAACTTTGTGGTTAATTTTGAGGCATTTTTTTCATCATAGTATGCTCATCTTCTTAGCGAATCTGTGGAGGTACCTACTTTTAGATGTTTCCTATACATCCAAAGCTACACGTTATCACAAACTCTTGAGCAACAAAGAGTACGGATTTCAATCGATTCGGTCCACTGATGATATCCAAACTGCCATTACTCACAGAATCAGTGAGGCACCAGGCAACAAATACATCTCAAGGACAATGGCATTAGATATTTCAAAGGCCTTTGTGCGGCGTAAAGGATTGCTGCACAAGCTATGGAATCACTGGAAGAATTTGCTCAACTATAAAGTCCTTTCTAATAGGTAGGGCCCTGAAGGTAGTTGTTAACGGCCAGTCTTCTGAGTCTGAATCGATTAACGCAGTCATCCCTTAGTATTCGCTTCTTGGTCCAACCTTCTTTCTGCTTTACATAATTGATCTGCATAAGAGTATATACCGATTATTTGTGAATATCATTGCTAATGATACAACGGTATATGGGTGCTCCTCAAAAAATCTACATGGCCAGAAATTAGCAGCTGATATCTTCTCTCACCTAGCTCTAACAACTCAGTGACGGAAAAACGGGTTGGTTACATTCAATACCTCGAAACCCAGTCTTGTGACGTTCCATCATCATCATGCGCACTCAGAACTTACACCGATCGCAATGAATGGGTGTTCCATCATGAAAACCTCATACTTTGATCGCCTATTAGGACGAATTCAACACAAACCCTCAAGTAGAACTCGTATGTACTATACATTGCTAAAAAATGCTGGAAAATGGTCGGTTTCCTGTACCGCTGCAGTAAATACCTGACTCCACCTGCTTTCCTCTATTTTTACAAGAGCCAGATCATGTCGAAAATGGAATATTGGTGCCATATATAGACAGGAGCTGCTCAGTTTTCACTTTCCTAAGTGAAAACTGAGCAGTCTAAAAGCGTCTCTGTGTCCTTGTATGTGACGAATTATTTTCCACCCTACTACTCCTTTCTCACAGAAGAGACGTTATATGCCTCTCGCTGCTCTTGCTATTGCCATGGAAAGTGTTCATACGAATTATATTACTTAGTGTCACCAGTTCTAACCTTCACGACTGAGATCCACGCACTCTCATTTCTTTTGTATCCTATTGGTTAGATATGTTCCACTTGAGCAGCTTCTTCCCACAAACTGTTGCTTTGTGGAACAGACTCGTAAGACAATGCTTCCTCGATCACTACAATCTTAATCTGTTCAAGTCTAAGATCAACCGTTATCTTCTTCACATATTCCCATAAACTGTACGTCTTACTCTGTAACACTCTACTTCGAGATATAAAGAACTTGTCCATTCAATTTCAAAAGGGGATATCGCACCGGAACTTTGAATTTAAAAAAAAATAATTGGTGCAGAAATTTATCTAGATTAGACATCTATCTATTAAAAGAACAGTAACGTTAACTGTACATTCTAATTAATCTTCATTTCATTAATATTGCCTTGAATAATTTTATTTTTACAGTCACTGTTTATGGGAAAGTTATTAAAAAATCAAGATCAATAAAGCTATTGAGAAGATCATTTTAAATCAGGAATTTCAGTTTAAAAAATGATACGCTTTTCCTTGACATTTTATTTTCTCACTATTGAAAGATGAGATTGATATAAGATTTGCGTCACAAACACTTCTGTCAAGTAGGAAAGTAGGCAATAATAAAAGGAAATTTGGAATCTCGAAATGGGACACTTTATCATTCCAAAGAATTCTAGACAAAAAAAAAAATTCTCGACATGATGAAAAAGAGACGAAATTTATGCCAAGTCACGGAACAGAATATAGGACACTACACAAAGAAACAAAGAACAAATGCGGGCACGCTAAACAAGAATGGTTCAACGAAAACTATACCGAAATAGAAAGAATGGGTATCACAAATAAAGCAGACATGCGTAAAAAAAAGAAGAGAACAGGACGAAAGACATTCTCATCAACAGGATGCTTAAAGTCCAAGTACTTAAAGCTGATATTAGAGAAAGAAAAATACTCCAAAGATGAAACAAATATATCAGAGATTTTTCTTCCACGATGAAAGAGAACAACCGGCAATACATAGAAATATCGACGGAGCGGAAATATTAATATTTGAAGTGGACGCAGCATTGGCCAATTTGAACAGAAACAAAGCGACAGATCCAGACGGAATTGTAATAGAGATGCTGGAGGTCTTAGACGATTTCAGCATACACAAGATTACAGAAATAACAAACGAAATTTACAGCAGTGGTGATATACCGGAAAACCTAAGTAGATATATAAATTTCTTCCTCCCGACCTTTTGAATAACCCAACTTACCTGAGCGCTATGGACTTTCCCTATGTGTATCCTGCTAGTATCGAGTACAAGTCGGCTGAGACAATTATAAAAATCAGTGTCGCATAGCGTGGTACAGAAGGAGGGTACGTCGGAGCCTGATCAGCTATGACGGGGTCGACTCAGCGAGGATGGTATGATGTTGTAAGGCCCGAAACTACCCAATGACCTGAGTAATTACATCACTGACGACACCCTCCTGCGCAATAAAAGTGCGTATTTCCGAAGTGCAGCAATGCCTAAGAAGCTAGGTGCTATCGAAGGCGAACTCCATCGGACAACCAACTTAATGAACCGCATAACGAAACTGATCATCCAAATTGTGATGAATAGCATGCGCAGTAGAGTCAGACCAGAACTACGACAGGAAAAGTGTGTATTCGTCAAAGACGCTGGAAAAAGGAACGCAATATTTATGCTCTGGATATTATCAGAAAGAGCAATACAAATGCAGAAGGACGTGTACCTGTGTTTTATAGATTACGCAAAGACGTTCGATAAGGTATATGCAGCCTTGATATATTTGGGAAATATATTAGAATAACCAAGAACCTATACTGGCAGCAAACATGCATGTAGATAGAAAATAAGTTTAGCAGATATACAAAAATAGAAAGAGGTGTAGTGATTTTCCAAGCGTAGCTTGGATGTGGTACAAGGCCGAAAATAAGGGACACCTAGTGAGGATTGAACTCACTAAGTCATAATTGTTCTAGCAAGACAAGCTTGCTAACCATTACACCACACCGAGGTGCCCAAATGGAAAGAGGTGTAAGACAAAGCAGTGTCTTCTCACTGGACTTAGTCAACCTATTCAGCGAAGCAATTCTGAAAAAACTAGAAGTCCTGCCAGGATTTATTATCAGCAGCCACAATCTTAACAACATAATGTATGCAGATGACACAGTGTTGATAGCAGACACAGAAAGAAAACTAGAAAAACTCTTATAGAAGATAGTGAAGGAAAGCGAGAAGCAAGGATTAAACATCAGCTGCAATAAGATAGAATGCATAGCTGTTAGCAAAACGATGAGCTCAAAGTGCGAATTGCAAATCGGAGGTACCAAAATCAAACGGTAATTTAAATATCTAGGAAGTGCTTTAACAGAGGATGGGAAGGGCGACACTGAGATCTGAAGGCGTATTGGGATAGCCAAAGAAACATTCCAAAAACTAAACAGTGTACTAAGAAATAGGAAAATGTTGCTAGAATCAAGGAAATGAGTACTAAGCTGCTATCAGATATCTGTCCTGTATAAGTGGTGAGTGCTGAACAATTTACTCAAAGAATGAAGAAGAAACTTGAAGCAACAAAAATGCGATTCTACAGAAGGATGCTGAGGATACCATGGACCGAAACTATGAAATACGACACAGTTTTGCGGAAATGGAAACAAAAAAGTAACAAATACTTAATATCAGGAAGAGACAGTTGAGGTATATAATGAGGAAAGAGGGCGTGGTAAAATGATACTCACAGAACAGATAGAGGTCAAGAGGAACAGAGGAGAACTATGTATAACATACTTAATGAGCTTGAGTAAATACATGGCGAAACAAGGATTACTACAAGGGACAGGAAGTTGTGGAGAGTCATGATTGCTGACTATTACACCGCCTCGAGTGTCCCTGTATTTTGAGATGCTGTTCTTGATTCACATCAAAATCTGTGGAATTTCTATTCAATAAAAGCATAAACTTATATGATATTTTACCTAATTGACCATTGGTCAGATCATGAAAGGTAATGAAAGGTGCTATAGACGAAGATAATGCCAGTAGTAGTTTATGTCGTACTAGTTTTTCACTGACGCTAACCCCATCAGATATCAATAACAAATTATTGATTTTAACACGTTGCATATTTGTATCAACTAATGTATATTTACCCACTGTTAAATAATTATAAAAGTTTTATCGAGAAAATTCAAGTTCTGTAGTAAACAGAACTGTTTGTGATGAAACTTAAAGCTAAATTTTATTTACATTTTACAAAAAGGCTGTTGCAAGGTATGTGTGTAACTTAACTTTTTATTTTAAATATTTGCAGAAATGAACATTTGCTTGATATAGAACATCTTGTATATTTTAATGTCATTACTTATAGTTTGCACGAAAGAAAAGGAAGTACAAGGATATTGATTTAGGGAAGCTAAGTCAATAAACATACTTTCAGTTATCGATATGCATTTGATCACTAGCTTGTAACGAAAGAGAAAATCACTTACCACGAAAAAGAGTTCGTGTTTTGTGTGTGGTCTGTCGTAGGAAAAATAAAAGAATTGTTAACAAAAACATACTACTTTAAGTACCAGAAGAACTATGCTAACGTTCTTTTCCTTCCTGACTAGCGAGGCCAATCAGAAAAATTTCTCTGTGAATAAAAGTCGTTGATTTGATAAACGAGAAGGAGAACGAGTTTTGAGTAGTGTAGTATATGTGGGTTTGAATGATGGCGGACAAGTTTTTGTAAGTTGTAATGAATGAATGGGTTGTGAATCTGATTAGCTAGGTATAAGATAGTGTCAACCAGCCTCACCCCTTTCCACCTTTTTAGGCCTTGTGCTACAATTGTTGCATTTTATACGCAATAAATATTGAACGAGTTTTGAGACGGACATCTGACGTAGGTTCCCGCCATTTGTTCTCAAGACACGCCGTTGACCTCACGAGGACCTTATTTGGACATTTTTCTGTTAGTTTTTATTTCTGTTTTTGGCAAAATGTGTTTCCTTTTGGCTGATTATGTTTTTCATTTTCAGTTTTGTTACTTTCTTTCAGCTGCGGTGGAATTTTAATTTAATTTTGTTTACATTGTAGTTTGATTTTATTTTCGTATTCTCTTTGTGTCAGACTTGTTTTTCCTGCCTGTTTTATTTTCTTTTAATTTTGTATTTTGTTCTGTATTTTATTTTCGTTTGTGCTTTTTCCTTTATTTGAACTTTGTGGCCTGAGGAAAAAAAAAAAGAAGAAAAATCTCTAGTTGTTAGTTGGAAAACCTCACAAGATGGCCGACCATAGTCGGACCATCAAACATTTATTTGGATCTGCCAAAAAAAAAAAAAAAGAAAAAAAAGAGATACTGTCCACCACCAATCGACAAAACAAAAAGAAGAAAAATCTAAAAGTGGACCCTACAATGGAAAAAATAGATACCTCCACTTTTCGCGGAAAAACAGCATAGCGTAATGAAAAAGGCCACAAACTTAATAAAAATAAAGTATTATCGTCAAAATGTTTACGTTATTATTACGATAAAAGACCAAAGTATTTTTTAATTATTTTTTGAAATATTTTAATCCTTTCTAAAACGTTGGAAATTTTAGTTAAAATCTTGTTTTGTTTACGTCATCGCGGTGACATTGACTTGCGTTTTTTTCCGTTGAAAACACATTGATTTTGAAATTCTTGTAAAAATCAAATAATTATCAGATTTTAATGAAATTTTCAGTACTTATTCACAAATGTTCATTTGTAAAATTACTAAGTAGTTAAAAACCAAAAAAAAATGCATTCACTTAGCTTTCGTAAATTTTATATCAATTCTAGCCAGCCATACTAGGTGTCATCGCTTCTTGACTCAATCGGCCATCCTTCATTGCCTCAGATAAGCTATGATAAGCTAAGCAGGACCAATCATTAAATAAATGATTGTATATTACTTTTTTATGCTATAAGTAAGTAATATTTATTTCAAATCAGATTAATTTAACTTTAAATTTTCTAATTTTACTCAAATAATGTGTCAGAACTAACTATATATATATATATATATATATATATATATATATATATATATGGAAGAATTTTAAAATCGATAAATATGTTTTGTTTACAAATTTCTTAAAATTAAGAAAATGGCCGCTTTTAAGAAAGTTTTAAGAAATCGAAATTAAATTTGACATTCCAATCTATATAATTTCTAACTGAAATACACTAGAATATTCTACTTACTGGAAATAATGAATTTAATCATTTAGCTTTCAATTAAAGCGAAAATAAAATCTTCAAGTATGTTTTTTCATTTTAAAAAGTTCATTTTAAACTTCAGGTATCGAAAACTTATGCTGAAATAGTGAAGATAACTAAAAAAAATAATTTATCCACCCCCGTGATAGAAAATAAAGAAAAAGAAATGGAAAAAGAAAAAGACACGAACACTAGCATGGCGGTGGTCGAAGTCAGCGGTGTAACGGCGGGAGTATCACCCTCTTTTTGGAGTCCCCCATCCACCGAAATACATAGTCAATGTGGCGGAGTTTATCGAGAGAGCCAAACGGTACGCTCATCTGTTTACCGATGGCGGGTTTTTGGTAAACCTCGATGCACAAGAGCGCATTGCAAAAAGAACAGTGTCAGTTTTTGTGCTCGACAAGCTCACGCGTAAAATTTGTCAGTGTACTTAAGGTACAGTGATGAAAACATAGAATTCCTTGGGAGTTAAACCTTAATAAATAATTAAAGGTATAGGTTATTTCATGTGGGACATAGTGTTGCCCACGCCAGAGGACTGTGTGGATGTAATGTCTCGTGATTTGATCGCTACAACATCTGCACAAAATATACCGAAGACAGCGTAGGACCGAAAGGTGGCAGTATATGAGATCCCTGATTATATTCTCGGATAGCACTTAGGGGCAAATCTTATGCAGTATGGCCAATTGGTGAGCTATTCCAGAATATGAGACAGGTGAGTGGGTGTTTGAATTAATGATCGACCGAGAAGCCTTTACCACCATTCCCAACAGCTTGGAGACAGGCGGGAAAATTATCCTGTCCTCGTTACGAGGAGGAGACCAGCCTGTCAGAAGTGTGATGTGATTGGTCACCTCGCCACTTCCTGCCCAGAAAAAAGGTCTCTGGAGTCCCGCCTAAGTCCGATTCCAATCCCCCTCGAACTGAAACCTTGTTCCGCGACACCTGCAGTCTATGCAAGAATTTGGTGACAAAGACATAGAAGACCCACGGAATTTTTCTGACGCAAAGTGGGTCCGTTATCAAGACTGGCTCGGTGTCCCAGCACTTATAGGGGATAGTGGAAGAGGCTGTCAAAGACCAGGATATTACACCTACCTTGGCAATTTGGGAAAGCGAGGAAGCCAAAAGTTGAGGCATTTCTGCTCAAGGAGTGTCCCAGTTTTTGTTAACCCCAATTAGATCTGACAATGTCACTTTTTTTTTAGTCTGAATGTCCTTGGACTGAGGTCGAAGTCTCGCAGGGCGAGACTCAATCCTGACCTTCAGCGCCTGGGAGTGGATAGATGTGCTGTACAAGAGGCTTGTTTCCATTCTGGAAACCATGATGATATACTAACGAAGAGGTTTGACTTCCTTTCAGCGTATTATGATGGCCGTTCTAGGGGGTTTCTTGGCTTTGAATGCTGTATGTACGCTTGTCTTCGTCGATCTGGAGGGGAGGCTTTGTGTTGTGGACGCTACCATAAAAGATCAGGCATTTCGTATCACTGGGGTTTATGCGCCCAATGACTCCAGGAAGCGGGCCGCCTTTCTTCGGAGGATCGATCCGTTTCTGACATCTCGTCGAGTAAGCGGGTGACTGGAATGCCGTCCTCGATCCTGATCGCATAGGGAATAAATTGGCTACTAACAACACGGGTGTAAAGTCATTTCGGAACTTTATCGACAGGTTGGATATTGTCGATAAGTTTAGGAATGAATATCCTCGGGAGGGTAGTTTGGACTTGGACTAATAGGGGCAGATTGGTTTCAGTGTTGTACAAGCTACAATGACCGAGTCTTAGGAGAGTCGACCGAAAGCTCTTAGGCTGTCCAAGTCATTACACCATAGTTTATTCGGACCATAGGGTTGTCCCGGTTGGTCTAAATTTAGATAAGCCTAGGATTAGCATGGCTGGCTGGTGGAAATTCAACACATCGTTGTTCGGTGAGAAAGAATTTCAGGACCAGTTTTTACTAACTCTAATACAGGAATTGACGGGCTCTCTGGTTGGGAACAAGTAGTGGGGTTACCTTAAGGCTACTATTAGGTCGTTTGCTGCAGATTACGGTAAGCGACTCAACCTAGATAGATTAGCAGAGCAAACGGCACAAGAATCTAGAGTAGAAAGGGCTATAAATTCGGTGGGGAAATAACTACAGCTAGGGCTGAGTTGAACTCCTTGATTATCAAGAAAGATCAAGATCTGGTAGTTAGGGCTCAATTAAAAAAAAAAAGAATATCTACCAAGGCAACAAATATGGTCGCTGAATTGCGAGCTGAAGAAGTTCAGAGTATCGCAGATCAATATATCGCAGATCAATATATCGCAGATCAATATATCGCTAGCGTCACAATGCCTGATGGGCGTCACATATGCGAAGCTTTCCGATCTTATTTTCAGGATCTTTTTACCAGGTAGACCGGTCTAAGCCTGACTCAATTCGACAACTATTTGGTTGACTTTCCTCGCCTCAAGGCGACTGGATGTGAGAGTCCGATAACAGAGGTGGACATCTGGGATAGCATGTTGGTCGAGACAAGGCTCCGGATATCGATGGACTCCCTTATGAGATGAACTTGAGGCAGTCGCACGTGTTTGTCCCTCTGCTGGCAATGGTCCTTAACCAATGAATGAAAAACGTGAGTATTCCCGAATGCTTCACCAATGTGGGATCTAGTATTGCTTCGCAAGAATAAACACGGAAGGGATGGGATTAATAATTCCCGGCCCTTAACTATGTTGAATACAGAGTTAAAGATTTTGGCCATGGTCTTAGCCAACCGTTTGCAAGCTGTCCTGTTTAGTCTGATTGGCCCGAGCAGCCTTGCGCTGTGAAGGGTCGGACTATTTAGGACAACCTTCTTGTACTCTTGGTCGTAGAACAAATCGACAGTGAAGCCGCACTGAACAATTTAGATCAATCTAAGGCATTTTATAGGTTTGACCATCAATTTTACGGAGCTGTCCTCGAGACGGCAGGCTTCGGGCCGTATTTTCGAACCTGGATCCGTCTCTTGTATCGGTCCCCTGGGGCGATGGTGGAAGTGAATGGCGTAAGGTTGAAACCTTTCATGTTCTTCAGATCCATCCGTCAAGGTTGCTCGCTTTCGCTGATTCTTGCATTGGAGCCCTTCCTTCATAAGCTAAAGGCGAATCCGGTCCTACATGAAATTACCCTCCCTGCTGCGAACACTTCGGCCAGTATTCAGACTATACAGATGACGTCAAAGCTTTCATGAAAAGCAACGTCAAGATTGACAATGTTGGCAAGGAAATCAGGTAGGAGAAGGTGACAGGAACCAATATCAACCGCGACAAGTTAGTGGGCTTGCGGTTGGGTGCGTGAAAGAGTCCCTCTTCCCGGACCCTTCACTTGGACGGACGCGTCTCTCAAGATACTCGGCGTCTGGTTTTGTCCCGACCTCCAGTTGGAGAAGGATTGTTTGAAGGTCTGAAAAAAGGCCGAGGCTGCAGTCCGTCTGTAGTCTCGGGGGAGGCTTTGCTTAAAGGGGAGGGTGGAAGATTGTGCTTCGCACATCTGTCCCATTCTTGTTTACCAACTATCGGTACTTTCACTGCCGTGTGCCGAACTAATTTTATTGATTCGAGTCTTGTTTCACCTCTTGTGATGTGACAAGACTTCTAAGGTGCGTCAGCCAGTCTGTTGCCTCCACCCGTCTGAGGGTAGTCAAGGAATGTCCGACGTTGAGATTCGTCAATAGACGTGACTCAAGATCGATTGTGTCAGCAAGATGAGGGTAACAGCCTCTTCTGGAAAGAAGACGCTAATAAAGCATTTCCGGTTTTGAGAAGTGTGCATGATGGGCAGGAGGGGACCCGCCGTATTCCTCAAGCCGATTGCTCCTTTTGCCGCGAGTGTCAACTTGCTCTGAAAGACTTCCCACGGTTTAAGGAAGGGCTCTCCGACACCCGACTGTTGTCCTATTAGGCATTATATCGTGTGTTAGTGCGTGGGGGCAGCGCTCAAGATACTCTAAAGGATGAGCTCGGTTTGACGAAGGATGAGTCTAGCTCTCTGTGACATTGGTCGTCCGCGTGGCGGTGTCTCAATAAAGACGAGACATCACTCACCTGGCTGGTGTTGCGGAATGCCCTCTGGGTCGGCAAAAAGTTCTGTTCAACGGGGTTGGAAGTTACGCCAAAGTGCGTGCATTGCGGTGAAGCAGTTGAGTCTTTGGTTTCATCTTCTACTGTAGCGTTGTGCAAACTGATTGAAGGTTACATGTTTCGCATTCTGGGAGGAAAGTTCTTTGTCCTCGAGGCCAGTTGCGTTTGTAGCAATGTTGTGCCGTAGATGAAGAGGAATGAACACTGTGTTCTTGTGTTTACTTGGCATTATGCAAGTCGTGATTTGGTCAATGCGACAGAAGGAGTTTTATGGAAGTGAGTAGTTTTTCTCTTCTTAACTAATTTTGTTCTTTAAGTACCAGCTTAAAGTCAAAATTAGAGTGGAAAAGAGGCAACTCTCTTCATTAAAATCTAGCGAAAGGTAGTTGAATATTTCGTGTTTGGTTCGCTTGATAGGGGCTAACTTAGAGGGGGCATCTGGATGTGACATAGGAATAAGGATATTAGTCGCCTGGATTAAACATTTGTCATTTAGTGTTAGGTTAGTGCAAGTCGTTTTTCTTTTTGTTCAAGTTGCTGGATTTAACTTAACTAGGGTATGGATGGTCATTTGTCCCTTCATTTTTTTGTCCCAATGTTTCTTTTTTCTTTGGTTTATTCTCCTTCCAATTTAGGTGACAGGGATTGCAGTTCTTTGGTTAAACTGTGGGATGGCTTTCGTTTTCGGGTGTGAGATTTTGTAATTGTTATTGGGTCTAAATGTGTGAGTGCTATGATTGTAGAACGGGTGCATGGAAATCATTTTATTAATCCCGTAGTATTTTTTTTTTCGTTCAGTTAACTTATCTCTGTCATTATTAGATTGTGGGGGTGCCTGTTCTTAATATTAGTTTTGTTTCGTTGTGCAGATAGTTTTTAAATTATGAGCATTGGGGATATTTATTTTTAGATTTTTATCAACCCAGCTCTTCACAAAAACAGTACACGTGGGGATTAGGTAGGAGTTCCTGAATGTGGCATTGTGGTGTGTACATGGAAGTGTTGCGTGGATGAGATGTTTTGGGGAAAGGAACAATGTACGGCAGATTGGATCAGTAAGTGAGGCTAGCTAAGTTAGCGATAAGACTAGTAAAAACCAGCTTCACCCATCCCAAGGTTTTGCCCACGTGGCGTAATTGTACATTTGTACAATAAATATTAAGACGATTTTAGAGCTTGATGAGCGAAAGTGCGTTTCCTCTGTTGCCAATGGAAGGTCGAATTTTTTTTACCCTTTTTTCGGTATTAATCTTCCTGCTGGACTCATTACGGCCACTTTGCCTTTTGGACTTTTTGAACAATTTTTGCGATTGAACTTATTGTTGTCACACGAATTTTTTTTTTACTGACCCCATTGGTTAATACCCTGATAAGTCTTTGCTTATGTCTTTAGGTAAAAAGATTCACTTGTTGAGGAAGATTTTTATAGCCGTCTTGGAATTTTTGAGCTTACCAACCTTTATGCAGTGGACCACTAGAAGTCAGGAAATGTGTTTTGAATTCACTGCTGTGAAAATATTAAATAATTTTTTTTCAAGCATGTAAAAATATATAAACTGTATTGTCAGTTTAAAAAAAAAGTCAGCAAAAGGCTCAGTTTAGCGATATTGGCAGTTTTTTTTTTCTCAGCGGATTCTCCTCCAGTTCCTATCCCACGAACGCAGGTGTTCCTCAAGGCTCCATCCTAGGCCCCACTTTATTCCTTATCTACATAAATGACCTTCCTGACACCATAAATTACCAAGTTGGCATCTACGCGGATGACACCACAATTTATTCCTGCCTCAAAAACAAATCAAGTGTCAGTGACAAAAATAACCTGGCCGTGCGTCTCGAAAAGGACCTCCAATCGGTTGTGAACTGGGGCAGGAATTGGCTGGTCAACTTTAATGCTTCAAAAACAAAACTGCTCTCTATTAATCACCACAGAGATCCTTCCCTCCATTAGAATGTCTGACGCTCAACTGCTCGAGAGCAACTCTCTGCGGCTGCTCGGTCTCACGTTGACTGTTGACCTGAGATGGAACAAATACATTGAGTCAATTGCTTCGTCCACAGCAAGGAAAGTTGGCTCCCTGTGCCGCACCAGGAAATTTTTCTCCCCGGAATCGATCCTCCAGATCTACAAATCAACAATTCGCCCTTGCATGGAGTATTGCTGCCATATATGGTCTGGAGCCTCTTCTGTTTGTCTCGGGGTTCTTGATAGGCTCCAGTGGCGGATATGCTATATAATTGGCCCTGATCTGGCATCTCGTCTACAGACACTTTCTCACAGACGCGCCGTCGCCTCTCTCTGTCTGTTTTACAAATACTTTCATGGCAATTGTTCCGAGGAGCTGCATTCGCTGGTTCCCAGACTTCACGATTTCAAGCGCCCGACGAGGCTGGCATCCCGCTCTCACCCCTTCACTGTCGAAACTCCTAAATGTAGCCGTCTCTTCTACTCCAGTAGCTTCATGTCTCGCACCTCTCGCCTGTGGACCTCCCTTCCCTATTCCAGTTTCCCTGAGAGCTATAATCTCCAGCTATTCAAGTGTAATGTCAATCGACATCTCCAATTGCCTTGATCTATCCACTACCCTTCTCCTCATCCTTTCTTCTATCACTCCTATCTGATCTTGCTCCAAATTTTCTGTAACCCCTTGCGTCCTAGTGGCTTCCTGCCTTGCTTGGGGTGATATGCTTAAAAAAAAAAAAATAAGTTATGCCAGATTTCACTGTTCATTGGACATACATTTTTTCACAGCAAACTCATACGCCCGTTGTACATGCTTGCTGATGGTTACACAGTCCATATGCTGTCCTCGAGGTCAATTCTTTTTGGATCATTGTGATATGTCACTTGGCAAAGATGAATACGGTGTGTTCTCGTGCTTACTAGGTGTCGTGATATGGACGATATGACAGAAGGAACTTCATGGAGTTGAGAAGTTTCTTTTTTTAATCATTTCACTCCAATCAAGGCGACAGTGCCACTAGAACGCAGGGGGCTACATGGAGTGAAAGTGAATGAGAAGATTGAAAATAGGGAGGATTGAGGAAAGGGCAAAAAAGGAACAGGCTTCAAGAAGACAGAAAATGGTGACTGACATTGCATTTAAATTTTTGAAGATTGTTTTTCAGTAGAGTGATGTTTGTGTATTTCATTTTATTGTTTAAATTCTGCATATTTTGGGCTAGCCAACAGTTATTTCTGCCAGAGTTAGGATTGGGGGGGGTCTTCTAATACTAACAGTCCATTTCCTTGGTTTCTTGTAAATAATTTTGTTCATTATACATGGAGAAGAAATTTTTTAAAAAGTTATTATTTCTATTATTCCTCCCACTCCATAAATGTGTATATATGAGACTAGTTAGGCTTCATAGAGAAATATAGTACAAATATGTTAACTGTAATAAGAATGTGGAGTGTAAATGTGAAGTTTTGGTGAAAGGAAAATTTAATGAATGATTGTGTCTGATTGTGACTTATTAATTTAAAGATTACCACATAAAAGACCAACCCCCACCCCTCTTCGTTCTCCATTCTTGGTCTTGTGCCAGATTTGTTGCTTTCAACAATAAATACCATAATGTAATATTTTAAATCTGAAAAATTCTACCAGTACCTTTCTGGAAGACAATTTTTCACTTTCTAATATGATTCTAAATCTACAAGTGCACTCATGAAAAATTGGCTGAAAGTTAAGATCAACGCCTTACCTTGGCCTGCAATGAGTCGGGACCTGAATCCAATGTAAAATTTGTGGCCAGAACTTAAAGTTAGAATTCATTAAGGACTGTCTTAGAATTAGAGCAGTTTGCTTTCAAAGAATGGAACAGTATATTGAAAGAAATTTGTAGTAGATTTAATTAATGTTATTGACCAGAATGGCTATGGCATTGACTTATTGTATGTATAATTTTATTCTTGACTATTTTATACCTGTTATGTTCATGATATTATTAGGCTGAATAAGATATTTATGAAATGGATTATTCAACACCTAAGAAGATAATTGTCTAACTTTTATATGAACAAAAATAAATTTGTTATAATATTTTATAAATGAATTATATTAATTTATATTTATAGATTTTATATGAAATTGATTGTACCTTATAAATAATTTTTCACCACACTTAGTGAACAAAATATTACCAACAGAATAAAATTTCAATCATTCAACTGATTTTTACATATTCTATCTTACTTTGTTTTGAATATTTCATATCAGTTATTTTATCACACACACACACATAAACACACACACACACATACAACATTGTACCTGCAATATTAATATTTGAGTATAAACTCATATTTTTTACTGCCATCATTTGTTTTAGACTAGATTAAGTAAATATATCCTTTAATTTAAAAAAAAGTTTTTTACTTTAAAACATTATTAATTTAAGCAAACACTTTGCTGGGTTTTAAGACAAATAAAATTATAACTTTGCAATTTACAGTGGTATTGTTAGCTGTTGTGCTAGTAAAATGTTAATCAGTGTATGTGAGTAGAATATAATATGGCTAATCTTGGACTTGATACAATATTTGTAATGAGCTTGAAATGTGGTGTCAGCTGGCAGACATTGAAATATGAACACCAGGCTAATCAAATGTGTCTCTAAGTCCAGAAGCTGCTTAATGGAGCTTCATATTCAATACCTGAAGTTCAAATGACAATATGATGTTCCAGTGTAATAGGATAACATTGGTTGTATTGTTTACTCTTTAGTTATTAGAGCTATACCAGCATTAAGTACAAGTTCACAAATAGAAAATTTGTCATAATGCAGTTGGAGGATATGATTTTATGATTAATTTTAATCTATTTTATTATTGTTGTTTTTACCAGTAGTTTAGGTCAACATTCACTTCAACCAAAAGAGCAAACAACGTAAATTTAGAAATAAATAACTCAGGCTTGGTGAAATTACAAAATATCTATATATTTATATTTATGTTTGTGTATACAGTGTGTATATCTTTATATGTGCATTGTGTGTGTATAACCATATATTCTTATATATATATATATATTTACACTTGCTTATATATATATATATATATATATATATATGAAGAAATATAGTTTATAGCTTATAATTAGGGCCACTGTCATGAGTTGCCAAATTCAATCTCATTCCCCTTTGTTCTGTGTTCCCTTGGAATATGATAAATCATGGCTTTCCACACCTTCCTATACATTTTAAACATAAGCAATGTCTTTTTACCATCCCTATCATTCCCTATTTTGTCATTCATTTACACAAGCTTGTTAGGTAGGTTACTTATTATTTTCTCCTCTTCGTCTTGTCTTCTATATCGCCTGTGAGTGTATTTGAAATGTTGACCAAATACTAAATATAGTAACAAGCAAAAAGTAAAAATTTTAAAATTATTTATTATTTACTCAAAGATTAAAAAAAACCCCAGAAATATGAAGACATCTCAAAAGAGAATAAAAAGATAGGTTTACATTATTTCTGGTATTAATTCTTACAAATATGCTTATTAAAATATAGAAATATTTTTTTTCCTTGTCTCTTGCATACAAATTCAGCAAATGACAGATCACAAATAGAAAAAAATAAGCTTTTAATTAGTTCAAAGATGATAATTTCCTTTTAATCTTGTATTGCCTTCAAAGGAAGACTAAATTTCAAGCTTAATATTCACTTTTCCTACTATTTTCTGCAAACATACATACATATATATTTTCTGCACACATACATACATATATTTTCTGCAAACATACATACATATATATTTTCTGCACACATACATACATAATGCTTTGCATACATTTTTCCTGTTTTATGAACATTTGTTTTTATATTGTTGTTTTCTACAATTCCAAAGAGACATTACAATAATATAGCATAAAAGCATTATTACTGTTTAAGTCATGCTTACAATGTAACACATCTTATATGAAAATAACCAAACTTATTTATATTATATAATATATAAACAGCTTACTTTAGAAAAATATATATACAGGAAGAAAAAAAATGTTTGAAATGGAAGATGAAAGTAGCAGATGATTGATTAAATAAAAGATGATTTTTCATTCATAAAGAGATACTTAGAAATTAACATGTTTTTTTGCTCATTTGTCACTCAAATTCATACTATTTTTCTTTAAATCTTGTTGCAAAAATAAACAAACAACCAAAAATGTTAACCCATTTTTTGCATGAGATGCTGAGAATATATCCTTGTGGAGTTGTGCGCATTGTAACTCTTTAGTCTTTAAGACTGAAAAGCTGTCTTTACAAGCAATGAATGCTGAACTAAAATAAATATTTGCAAGTAGTACAGAAAATTGATTGCCACTTTAAATAAGTGCATGAAAATAGCCCAGAAGAATTTGTTTACAATTTTATGAAAAGATTTAGGATAAAAATTATATACTTTGTTTATACATTCATCTTGAAAATGAAAAACTATTTTTGCTTTTTAGTGATAAATCTTACCTGATTTTTTGTTGCTATTGCTATAAAAAAGTATCATCTAGTTAATACATTTTCTGTAATGTTGAGAATAAACTGATATTTTTAGATGAAAACATCATTTTTACCAAAATAGACAAAGAAAAACACAAAGATATATCTATATTTCTTCAGTGTTATACAATTTATAACTTTCAAAAATGTGTACTAAGTGATATATATATATATATATATATATATATATATATATATATATATATATATTATAATTATTTATTTAAAAATATGATTCCAACACTACATAAGAGTTCTCATGTTTCAAAACAAGAGCCAAAAACTTCAATATAATTATTTGAATTAAATTAAAGCTCTGTTTTATCTTGAAGCGAAATTTTTTGGAATAACTTATTCCTTAATTATATTGAAGTTTTTTAGCTCTTGTTTTGAAACATGAGAACTCTTATGTAGCATTGGAATCATATTTTTAAATAAATAATTATATTTATGCTCTACTTTTGTAATTATATTTATGTTCTACTTTTTCGAGCACTATTTTTTAAAAATAATAACAAAAATACTAAAGAAGTTTGTATTATTTACCTAATGAGTTCTTTCCTATTTTCTATATATTTTTACACACACACACACACACACACATATGTGTGTGTGTGTGTGTGTGTGTGTGCGGTTATGCATGTATGTGAATGTGTTAGTGTCGGAGATGTAACTGGATGGGATGGACTAACAGTTAACAGTACAAAAAATGGAACTAGCAAACTGAGTTCAAATTCTGGTTGAAAGATTTTGCATTTGAGAAAGACATGAATCAATCTCTTTGCTAAATAGCAAGGCATGCAGGGCTCCCTAGACTTGGTTTGCAACTATTCTAAGAGAAAGATAGCTTTGAATTCAAAACAATGCAGAAGGCAATGGAATATTATTCCACTAACTTTCCCAAGAGCAGTCATAGCAATGTACAATTTACAGATATTAAAGAAAAGGAAGTTGTAATATTTAAAAGTAATAATCAAAATAGAATGTCAAAATATTATTGTTGACTTTGACATACCTTTCTAAATTTACTGTCTATAAGGGAAAAAGGAAAGTAGAAAATATATTAATATGTTCTGAGAGAAGAAGTCACAGCATTCTCATGGAGCTATCATTCTCATACTGTGACAAAAAAAAAATGAAAAACAAACAAAAAACGTTGGTACTATTTTGAGATATTACTAGGGTGACCAGTCATCATCTGATGAAGGCTTTAATGGAGGCACTGCAGCTGTTTTCAGAGACAACAGCATCAGTTTAATTCTAGCTGCACATTTCAACCAACTGAACCATAGTATTGATAACAGTTGATGTATCATTTTAGTGTTTTCATTTAGCTGCCAAAAAATGACTGAAAATTTGTGTTAAAATTAATTTTTAAAATAAATTCCCCATTCTAGGTTTAAATAGAAATTTAGGCATACTCAAGGAATACAGTTTATCTATAAACCCTCACAACCCTAATGATAGCAAACAACAACCCCCCAAAAAGTACTAGATTTAATCAGTAAAATAAATTGCTCACACAGACTCAGACACTATTACATATGCATTCAGACATAGTAATGAATCCCATACCCACCTTCTTTTTCTTTATGTGCTGCATTTCCTCAATAGGTAATCATGGCCCATCACAATTTCCTGTCCTTTCTAGCTCTTAATAAATTTTGTCTTTTTGTTATTTCTCCTGAACCCTGTTCCACCATCCATTTACTCAAGCTCATTAAGTATGTTATGCATTGTTTTCCTCTGTTCCTCTTGCCTTCAATCTGTCCTGTGGGTATCAGATTTTCTAAGCCCTCTTTCCCCATTATGTGCCATAGAAATTTCAACTGTCTATTCTTGATGTTAATTATAAATTTCCTTTTTGTTTATATTTTTTCTAAAGCATCATAGTTGCTCACATAATTGGTTTATAGTATCTTCAACATTTTTCTGTAGAACTACATTTCTGTTATTTCAAGTCTCTTCTTCATCTTTGAGATTGTCCAGCATCTACTACCATATTGGAGGACAGATATTATGTAACAGTTTAGTACTTTTTTCTTGTTTCTAGTGAAGTTTTTCTATTTCTTGATACTCTGCTTAGCTTTCGGAATGAATCTTTGGCTATCCTAATGCCTCTTTGGATTTCAGTGTTGCACTTTCCATCCTATGTTAAAATACTTCCTAGATATTTAAATTTTTTTACTTGTTTGATTTTGGTATCCCTGATTTCCAATTCACATTTTGGGATCATCCTTTTCCTAACAACATATCATTCTGTCTTCTTGCAGTTGATGTAGTGGTATGAAAATAGATCTACATAGGTCTTTCAGTATATCACTTCTATTGTAGATTTCCTTTATTATTTCTGTAATCTTGTCTCTGCCAAAATTATCTATGGCTGCCAGCATCTCTATTACAATTCTTTCTAGCCCTGCCACTTTGTTTCTGTTCAATTTGGCTAGTGTAGATTTCACTTCAGATTTGAATGTTTCTGGTCCATTGATTTTTCTTTTAACTAATATCAGCATTCCATCTTTGGATATTATGCATTCTATTGGTGAGCATGTCTTTTGTCCTATTAGTTCTTTTATTCTTTGTTTATGTATATCTGCTTTATCTGTGATACTCATTCTTTCTATTTCTGCACATTTTTTGCTGAGCTGTTCCTCTTTATCCAGCATGCATTTGTTCTGTATTTCTTTGTGTAGCATCCTATATTCTATTCTTTCAGAGAATTTCATTTTCCAGCTCCCAGAGAGCAAGTGGTTTGAGAATTGTATATAAAAAATGACCTTATATCCTCAACTAGGTGAAAACAATATAGACTAATAAATAATACCATATCCTCTATAAATTTTAAAGTAATATATATATATATATATATATATATATATATATATATATATATATATATATATAAAAAAGAAGAGAAGAGAGGTGCATAAACGTTTCTGGTTGTAATGTGGATTTATTTAGAAAAATATTATGCTTTGTTTTACATAATTTTAATACACGTGTTTCTGGTCTCGCAACCATCTTCAGGTAAAAGTGGAGATTTCCACATATTATTAAAAATAATTAATTTTTCCTCATGTTCAATGTTAAATATTCTCGATATGAGACATTTTCTGTTTGTGTGTTGGTAATCTGAATTTCTTTCTAAATAAATCCACATTACAACCAAAAACGTTTGCAGCACCTCTCTTCTCTTCTTTTTAATATACATACTTTTCTCTCGTTGGGACCACTACATTATATTTCTTTTTATATATATTTATATATATATATATGTACGCAGTGGTACTGAAAACTTCTTGATCATATCCACTTCCCATAATAATTATTCTGATGTTTAGTCATTGAAATTTTGATTTTGGAAAGTAGGTTTTACATATGTGAAGATGAAAAATTCTTTCAAGGATAATACTAATTATTACTGCTGTTATTTCGGTATCTTTCTTCTATTCTTTTTCAGAGTATAAATTTTACTTGATTAATACAAATCCATATAAAATCTGGTTTTGATGATATTTGTTAAGTTTATGAAAAATCTGCAAAATGTTAGATACTTTCATGTATTAATATAAATAAAAAAAATTGATATTTGTACAAATTTACACTACTGAGAAAAAATATATCCAACTCTGATGAAGGAATTTAGTATGATCCTGAAATGTCAGCAATAAAATGCTGATACATTAGTTGTCTACAAATGTTTCTACCATTTTTTGTTTTTAATTTAAATTTTTTTTTTATTGTGTATTTAGTCCTTAGTTTTCAAAAAAAGTTAACTGGGAAGTTTTGCAAATACCAAAGAATTCCTGGTTTTATTGATGATTTTCTAGTTGCAGATGCTTTCCAGAGTATTTTATTTATAAGACAATAAAAAGAAAATAAACTTGATATGTGTTAGTTTTATAGTTTCTGTATTTTCCAAATAAATACAGGACACCCAGTTCAAATCTTAATGTGAATGATTTCTAATATTATTTTTTTAGTATATAAGTTTGATTAATGCAGTAAAACTGTTTTATCTCAAATTACATGTAATAAGAAAACTTAACAGAAGTATCCTTGTCATTCACTATTAATGAAATATGTATCAAAGAGGGATTGATGCCCAAATACATAACTATATATATATATATATATATATATATATATATATATATATATATATATATATATATATATATATAAATTCGCTTGAAGATGAAATGGAACTAATGCTTTTAATTTAATTGCAAAATTAAATTCGGGGTTTTTAGCTTCTATTTTTGAAACATGGTTGGAACTGTGTAGCGAAAAAAAAAACATATTTTAAATCAATTAATTTATAATATTAATGCTCTGTAAATTTACATTGAGCACTATTTTGTAAAAATAAAAATATCTATAAGAACACCGGATTTTATATCTTACTGTTCTTTCTTTTTTTTTTATTTATATATATATATATATATATATATATATATATATTTGATAGTTGTATATTTAGGCAGCAATCTTTCCTTTATGCATGTTTCATTAAAAACGACAGACAAGGTAATACTGGTTGAGCTTTTTATTTAATTTTTCTTGTGTTCTGACAAGAGCTTTCTTTTCTGGACAAAGGTGTGTCCAAATGTTTTATATTTCCGAGCGCTAACCAGTAGTAGTACCTTGTCTGTCGTTTTTAATGAAACATGCATATATATATATATATATATATATATATATATATATATATATATATATATATATACATACAAATTAGAAATCATTTGAATTTAAAAGTTAACAGGGTGTCCTGTATTTTGGTTTGACGCATCTGGTAATCTTAAGTAGTCTATATTGGAAAATCTTTTTCAAATAAGAGAATTTTGCAAAAATTACTTTCAATAAGGACCTGAAGAATGCAGGCAACCATAATTAAAAATATTAATGCCTTAAAATTTGGAAAGGTCCTGCTAAGGTAACTTAACAAATAATGTATGCATCAACTGATTAGTGCAAGAATTATATAAATGCATAATAAACAAGAGAGACTGACTTATTTATGCCATATTCTTTCCAACTAAAGGATCTAAGCTGTTATGTGTTTAGTTGAAATATAAATTTAACTTGTACATTGCTGGTTTATTTGAAAAGAATTGTCTGGCATGTTCCATATTATATCAGAATTGTCTTCTATCACCTCCAGTTTGCTTTGTGTATTGAATATTGAACATTATACCTTCAACGATTTTTATGCAAACTTATAACTCATATTGTATAGTGTATCTTTAGGATTTAGAAATAGAATGCCAAATAATTAATACTGAGTTAATGTACAGAATAATAAATTATCATTTCAAATAGTACTTTCTTCATTTACTAATGACTATAAATTTGTTAAAAAAACAGATAAGTAACCAAAAAATTGTTTGCATATTTTTGGCTGATGCTGAAAAAATCTTTTTTTTTTTTAGTAAAATACAAGTGTTTACTTTTGTTCTTGCATTGAACTATAGTGCAAGCAGCTGACACATTTGAAGTAGGTTAGATTCAATATGAGTTCTCAGCTAGTTATTATCTTCAATAACCCATTTTAAAGTTCATCTTTGAATGACTCATATCCAATTAAAAAAACCCTTGTACAGTATAGTCCCTAACTTCACCTTCACTAAACACTGTATTCTCCAAGTTGATTTTGCTACTTTTATTCTTTTGATAAATTCTCACAATTAACTTTTGAGCCATGATGTTAATTTTACTTATTCCTACCATAGGCAGGGCCAAATTATCCTCTAGGCTAGTATAGTTATTTTCTAAGCGTAGCTTAGATGTGGCACAAGGCCAAAAGTATGAGGTACCTGGTGAGGATCGAACTCACTTTTTAGTTGTAACTGATCTAGCGAGACAAGCTTGCTAACCATTACACCATGCTGAGGTGCCCCCTCTAGGCTAGTATAGGCTGTATTCTAAAGCTTTTATAAAGCTATGATTTTGATTTTCTAGATGTTATAATGTCTAAATATTTTTATAAACCAAAATGATATCAATATGACAAATTCATATTTATTCGACTTTGCAGGGAGCAAAACAAGTAAAAGTGTTTTAGTTTGTGTCATTGTGTTTCAAGTAGATAACATGTTTGATTTTAGTTCAGAATGTTTAAATCTTTAAAATTTATATAAGTCAGTGATTTTAATATTCTAGATGTTATAACTTTTAAACACTTTCATAAACTGAAATTATATCAATATGACAAAGTCATATATAAATAGTAAAAAAGTAGTATTTCTTAAATAATATTTTTTATTGACAAACAAAAGATATATATTCTAGTTTATTTAGATAATTTACAATAAGTTTACTTCAATCTATATAAATGTTACTAAAATATATCATGAGTAAAAAGATATTCAAGATGGTTATGCATGAGTTAGAAGGTGACTCCACCTGAGGGAGGCCACACAATTTTATTAGTATAGTGATTGTAAGCATTATTTTTGGAAAATTATCTACTAATAAATGATGTGTGTGCCTTGAATGGTACTGAAAATGCTTACTGAATTTTGCTTTTCTGAAAGTTTATCTCTTTTAATGTTGATAACTAATGTATTATTGCCTCTTAAGACACAGACTGGGCTGTTAAAATTGCCATGTAATTATAAATAATTATCTCTGACAGACTATGGTTAACACTGTAATATACAGATAAAATAGAACGTTAAAACTTATTCAATAAACGTTTTTTACTTTCATTACAATAACAACTTGATGCCTTTCACATCTAAAATAAAAAGAAAGAGTGAAATATAAATTACACTGTAAGGAGAGAATCATGCAACTGAAATAACAACTATTTTGAGACACAGCATATACTGCATTGCTTGCATATAAGATAAATATTGAAAAATAACGATGCAAATTTTACATTTTATCCAATATGATGGTATTATGAGTAAAGTCCATATATCAAAACTTGAAATCAACAGCTACATGGCTTGGATGAGTTGTACTGAGTAGTATTTCCCCAGATAACATTATAAACCATGTGTCTTATATACTGGCAAATTTTCTTAAACAAAACCTAAGAACAAAAAGATAAACTTGGAAATTTCAAATAAAAAACAATAATATAACATATCTAGCCATTTACTGTTTCTAAAGATAGAATTTTTTCTTCTTTCTGCATTGAATATTACATTTTTCTTTTTCTATTTAATTTTTAGAGAATATTTATGAAAACTGCACAAAAATATTTTCAAATATTAAAGAGTAAATTTATTCAATAAAATATCCATTGGCTTCAACCACACCCTCCATATGACTTTGAAATCTCCTGCAACTCATTTCCATGGTCTCCTTGTTTAAGTTGATGAATACTGCCATAATCCTTGCCTTCAGCTCATCTATGGTGTTACAAGGAGTTTGATTGGTCTCTCACTCAACTGCACCCCACACATAATAATTAAGGGATTGCAGTCTGGGGAGTTAGGTAGCCAGATGTAAGCGATGATGTGGTCACAGAAATTGTCTGACAGCCATGACTGGTTTCTCTTGCTTGTGTGGCATGGTGCAGAGTCCTGTTGCCAGACATAGGGCCTTCTAGCAGCCACTCTCTTGACCCAGGACATCACTACCTCCTCAAAGCACTTTATGTAGGCCTCCATGTTGAGTTTGAGGCCCTGTGGGAAGATGAATGGTATTTACTTGATTCCCACTAAATCAAGATATGACACAAGGTCGATTAACGTGGGAGACCCGAGTGTTTCCACTCATAGGCCACTGGTCAAAATATTGGTCAGAGCTTGTCCAAGCTGGTCAGAGCCTAGTCAAAGCTGGTCATAACTTGTCCTAACAGGTCCAGGCCGAAGCCAGTCCAAGCTAGTCAAAGCTTGATCAAATCTCAGTCTTCCACCAAGAAACGATCCATTAATTGTCAAAACCCCCAGCCAAAAGGCCGGGAAGATGAATGGATGCATAATGTCGCTATCATTAGTGATCACTCCAAACATCTTCATAATCACCATTAGACTCATCCAACTCTTTCTGAATCCTCAGTACTGTCCTCAGATTGGCACCCAAACACTCTTCTGGCATGAATGCCAAATAGTATAACATGCTGCTTCCCAATTTCTGGCAGAGTCAATTGTGCCATGATGCCCTTTTTCTCACAGACGGTGCCCAACTGATCCTACTATACTGTGCAGTTGACAAAATCAACAACTAAAAAACGTGTATGTGCAAAATTTAAAATATAAAATGGCGACAATTTACTCATCGCAGTCTATAATTACTCCATATATTTTAATTAACACACTGCAGTAAATGTAAGTCTATATTAAAAATGAACCTGCAATTAAAATGAGAAAAACTGGATATTTGTTGTTTCTGTAGAAATATTTTTTCCTTAAAATTTCAAGAATATTATACTAAAAAAAAACAAAAAAAACTATAAATTCTTACAGAGACTTCAGGACCAGAGCTTCAATCTACTCAGGTCAGCGATGTTGTCTTAATGATCTGCATAAGTGGCAGACTTGTGAAAATAGCTTGGTCATTTGAGTAGGAGAAAGAATGTCTAACAGGAAACTTACAACGTTAGGACCACATTTGGAATATGTAACTTTATTGGGCTATAACACCCTGATTTAAAGGGTGGAGTCATTTTTGCACATGACATGCAAAGTTAAAGTTTGATTAGAGTAGGCCTGAGGTCTATTTAATATATCTAAACTCACTTAAATTATTCACATCTTGTAAATCCTCCAAATTATTATTCATTAAGCTATGATGGTCTACTAGTAAATACTGTATATAAAGTTCATAAAAACCAAAGCTTTGTTGTAATACTAGACTGATAAGCTATTAATATGAGAACCTATAGTAGTTGTAGTGTAAAAAACTTATTTTTTTGTTGAAAAATTTTATATAAATAAATAAAACATTTACTGTTTAGAATTGTTGCTTTTTATGTTAAATATATGTATTCATATTTATTAGTAACTATATGCAATTATTGATTTGATTCATATTTATTAGTAACTGTATACAATTATTGATTTGATTCATATTTATTAGTAACTGTATACAATTATTGATTTGATTCATATTTATTAGTAACTGTATACAATTATTGATTTGATTCATATTTATTAGTAACTGTATACAATTATTGATTTGATTCATATTTATTAGTAACTGTATACAATTATTGATTTGATTTCAATTATTGTTTGGGAGTGAAATAATAGAGTGTATGTCACAAAATGTTTCATTTCAGGTAGAAATAAAAGTTAACTGAGGTAATAATTAATAAAAGTATATATATATATACTTTTATTATTTATTACCTCAATACATTATTACTTTAATACTAGCTTCATATTATTATAGTTGCTCATATATATATATATATATATATATATATATATATATATATATATAGCAGTAGAGCCCAGCATTGCCCGGGGATGTAACAGTAAGAGATAGATCAAGTATTGACCATCATAAAGACTGAAAAATAAAATCGACAAAGATTATTGTTTAAGGTTGACGGACACGCATGTCTTAATTAATTTTTTTTTTTTTTTTTTTTTTTTTACGAATTGGTCAAACTCAAACAAAAACATTGTTTTCAATTGTTATGAGTCTATCAATTGAATAGAATTTTATTATAAACAATTGTTTTGTAAATGGAATTTTTAAAGCATTCTGAATGTAAAAATAAAGAAAAAAGTGTGCAAGACAATAAGAAACACTACCTGCCAAAAAAAAAAGTGAAGTTTTGTTGAAATCGGTTGAAAAATGTAGGAAATCTGATCCCATATATAAATGAACACACACACACACACACACACACACACACACACACACACACACACACACACACACACACACACACAACCAACCTGGGTTTTATAATAAGTATAACTTGATGTGAGTTGTCCCCCTTTAATTAATACCTCTTAATCGTGTTTTCAAATTGATTTCATGCAAAAACAATTGTTTTTTTCCAATTTTTGGCACTGTCAGAACCACCGCAAGGTAATTTTACGTAGTCCTGCGAAGTTTTGTTGAAATTGGTTGAAAAATGTAGGAAATACGATCCCATATATAAACGTACAGACACACACACACACAATCTGTGTTTTATAATAAGTAAGATATATATATATATATATATATATATATATATATATATATATATGTATAAGTGCGCAGGTATGCAGAAAATAGAAAAGAACACGTTGAGTGCATAATCCGGAGTTCCTTAGTATTTTTGTTTTTATTTTTAAGAAGACAGTGCTCCATACAGAAGTAGAGCTTTATTATAATATTTGTTTTTTGTTTATTTTGTTTAAAAATAAAATATTATATATATATATATATTATTTTTTTTTAAATGAGTTATTTTTGTTGTGTTTGAGCAGATGGAAATGCAGTCAATTAAATATTTTTCTGTTAAATTGTGAGGCACCCAAACATTGTCGTTATTCACATATCCAAGTTTTTTCAAATGTTTTACAGCATTCATGTGAGAAATAGTATCTTTGTGATGTTCTATGTTTTTGCTCTTCCAGATAAAACTTTAATCTTTTAAACTGAGCAAACCACTTAAGAAAAGTACTCATAGCTATGCCACCATCTTTACATATCTTTCTTGCTGTTTGAACAGTATTCTTTGCTCCAGAAATAAAAGTGCATCAAATACCAAAAATGCATCTCAAGTTCCTTTATATTCATTTTTAACTTAAAAACATTTAAAATTCACAATCCACAAATAAATCATAGAGACATGTTGAAATGTCACCTTTCAGAAAATGTATATGTCATAAATTTCAGTCATGTGTGAAATGAGATCAGATGTTCAAATGCCACATATTGAAAATTGTATAAACTTTTGCAACAGATGAATACATGTGTTTACCACCAGATTAAAAATTAACTTTAATCAAATTTTGCCCTTGTTGGAAGGCAAATATATCCTAAAGATATCTAATTTTCAAAATTGAGATTAAAATTAATTATGGATATTTTTTGACTTAGAAAAACCAGAGGGAAATGGTCTATCTATTGCAGGCTTCTTCTCCTACTGGCACTTATTGTTTTTAAAGTGAAGCCTCAGCTTGCACACACCAGATCAACTCTTTAGTCTTAGTGTACTTGTTTAGTATTTCAGTAGGCTGAGATGACCAAGATAACTTCCAAATTGTAGTTTTTTTTTTGACAGAATACTTTCTTAGGTAGATTGCCTTACAGAGCTGAAGTGCTCCAATTGCTCTGTTATTTATCCATAACTAGTGAATGAGCAATAGACAGTAACCCTTGATATAATCTCTTGGGAGAAATGGATTTATGCCTTTCACAAAAGTATTTCTACAAAGTGAACATAAACTATCTCAACTGAAATTTGAACATGGTTGCTTTGCAAATTCCATTTTCTGTGCTTTTACCTGTTTGGTCACTCTGTACATATATATAATAATAATGGACTCTCCCGTCGGTTTCAACGTATGAGGATCTGACAGCTTATTGATTCAGTTATGAAATTTTGTGCGATAATCTTAAGTGTAATTTAAGACCCGCTAGTGATTTACAAAGGTCACATATGGAGAAAGTGTGAGGATTGTGAGATGAGATCACTGTTAGATTGGCTGACCTTTTAGATCTTGCTCTCACTTCTTGAAGCTGATTCAGGCAAGCAGATTGAAAATTGCTCAGTCCAGTAAAACACGTTGATCTCCATTCTACCCACCATAAGGCTAAGCGCTCAAAGGTGTTGTGGTATATATATATATATATATATATTTGCATGTGTGTGTGTGTGTGTGTGTGTGCGTGTGTGTGTCCGTGTGTGTGTGTGTGTGTGGACATCTTTCGCTATATTTAGGGAGCAAAATCAACTCTAGGGCTTCTTTAGATGTTGAAACAGGATTGTCAAGGCTAGTAGGGCAAGGGTTTGGAATAAGAGAGAACTGAGTTTGAAAATTAAAATTTCAGTTTATTGTGCAGATGTTATCCTAAAGTTTCTGCATGTGTCAAAATCAAAGATACTGTACAGAAAGCATATCATACAGATAGATACTTTTCACCAGAAATGTCTTAGAAATATCTGTGGTTTCACATGGAGAAACAAACTCTCAAATGAGAAGTTGTTTGATAAATGTGATATACAAAGTACAGGGGCCTTCTTGTTACAGTCTTAGTTAAGATAAGCTGGTCATGTTATTAGAATTAATAATGAAAAACTGCTGAAAATTTTTATTTATCACTAACTTCAGGCAGGGATGTGTAATACCTCTCCTTAGATACAAACATACTGGAATACAACCATCAAAGTTTGAGGAGTATGGTGCTGACTGTAGTATGCAGAGAAAAAAATGCCAAAGTGGCACATGGAGCCACATCCATACAAGGATTGGGAACATATGTAATCTAAGGCAAGTTCAGAAGAATACTGTATTTGCTCAATATTTTCTGTGTGAAAGATACAGTTCAGTTTGCAAAAGCAGAGTAGGTTTAGTGTCTTACATAAACATAAGCACTTAAATGTGTAGTAAACAAAAGAGTAAATATTTGGCCCTCTTTCATCAAAAACAATGGAAGAGTCCATTTTTTATATATGTGATAAATATAGTTTTAAGGTATGTTATATTTATGTGCTAAAGTGCTCAATATCAGGGATAGGGCATATGTAAATATAAAAGAGGACATTGAGGTCAACACTGAGCCATGACAGTCTGTTTCATGCATTGACAAAATTAGGCCTGAATGTTGCATCCAATCATGAAACAGACTGTCACTGCTGTTTGTTGATCCTAGTGTCCACTTTATATATATATATATATATATATATATATATATATATATATATATATATATATATATATATATGTGTGTGTGTGTCCATATTTTGCAATAAATTTGATGAATTTTTTGTCCATAATTATTTTCTCCTGGTCTCCTACCATAATGATACTAGGTAAAAGCCATTTCCATAAGAAGGGCATAGTCATTAGTCCAAAAATGACATACAAGAAAATCATTGACTTTTAGAAATAATAGTTCAGGTAATTTAATGAAATCAGTCTAGATTAACTAAAATAAAAAATTCCTTTACAAATGAATTGGATATAGATTATTGATATTAGGGTTATTATTTTAGACATAATTGTTATTAAGAAGCTTATTATCTTGCCTTTGTAGGAATTGAGTTCATCTTTCTTGAAAACCTGAGATCTGCTAAGAATGGTACCACTGAAAGAATCAACCTTGGTTGTATCGCTGGTGATGCTGCTGGCATCTGCATTTTATGCTTGGGGACAGCCTGCTTGCACTTCTCATTTCCTTCCAAACAATACTGTTGATATTTACCAATACAACAATACAGGTCTCCAAATAATCCAAACATTCACAACCAATGGAGACCCTGGTATGACAGATTGTTCTTTACATTGCTGTGAAACAGGTAAGTGGATTTATTCATAAGGGTCTTTTCTTCAAGTCAATTTTCAGCTGCCTTCATACAAATATCTAGTCATTTATATGTATCTATAATTCTCTCTGTCTATCTGTCTCTCTCTGTATAATGTGCATATATATATGTGTTTTAGTGTAATTTTATATAGCTATACTATTGATGTTTTCTGCAAACATACATAGATGTATTCATATGTATGTATAGGTTTAGAATGGGTGCCTGTCTGAGTGGTTTGAGCAATATTGTTACTATCATGAGACCCAAGATTGAATATCACCATGCTCAATTTGACAGGACAGTGATGTTGTTAAAATATTGGCATGTGGCACTGTTTTTGGGAAGTGCCTGAAAACATACCAAAGGTGAAATCAAACCCTGTGATTGAAATTGGACTGATGAAACCCTTTGGAACCTGTTAATAGTTGTGCTAGCATGAAATCACAAACTATTGTAACTAATTAAGGTCTGCTCAGCATAGATCAGTATAAAACCACATGTTACCTCTATAGTTAATGAAGAAAAACAAATGTGCTTGAGCAAGAGGGTATATCTTGCTACCCTAGTAGACAAGCAAACTTGGAAATGAGCAGCCAGCCATTATGTGTATTGTTAAAGAAAATAGATTGTGCCTGTCTATTAAGATTGAAATTATGAAGCAACAGTACACAACAGTTTATGTATGATTAAGTATTTTGAGTCTTCGATTGATATTGGTCATTGCCAAGAATTAAAGTCCTTAAAGATGAATTTTTAATGTATATGATATTATGTTAATTTAAATGTTTATGATGTATTAATATGAATAGCTTCTAATATTTGTAGTCCTTTTTTGCAGATTTTTTTACTTTGTATTATTGTATTATCAACAAGAGCAATATTATGTTATAGCAATTTTTGTGTTTCTGTATTATGTGTGTACATTATTGCACTTTAGTTGAACATATAACAAATAAGTCTATGGGAATGGGTTGTACATCCTATATAAAATGGTGCTTAATGCCTGCCTTGCAAAATCTGCTGCATAAACTGATTTCAGCTCACATTTCAATCTATCAAAATCTAATATATTTGACAAAGATGAAAATGCTTCCATTGGAAAATTTTTTCAAGCATGAAAATACTTTGAATTCAACAATCCAATAAACCTGAAATCTCCCATTGTTTTAAATCTCTGCTCAATGTAAACAATAACTTCATTCAAAATACTGTTAAACAAAGTTCTTAAAACAGCTTCTGGTTCTTGATGATGACTACACTTCAGATTTTGCCAGACAATGATGCTTACTGTTTGATTCTTCTATTTTATCTTGTCTTCGAAATTGCCATTCTTGACAGGTCAACATTTCGATACAATGAATTAACCTTTTCAATATATTATGATCTATTATGCAAATGAATTGAATCAGCTATACCTACGACCATATCATGACTAAAAAGTTTAAACAGAATCCCTTAACCTAAATCTAATAAACTTTCTTACAAATACCAAAAGTTAGAGCCAAGCAAAAATACAAAAAACAAAAAAAAGTGAAACAAATAAATAAAAGAAATATATAAATGAATAATATAACAATTAATAAATATAAAAGTAAATCTAGAAGTCATGAGCATAAAGACCCTTAAGCATTAGGTCTAAAAAAAGAACAGGGAAGAGATGGTTTTCTCTTTCCCTCATTTCCCTTTTTCAACAAGTAACCTATATATAGAGCCTGCTAAAGGAGTAGTGGCACTTGGTCTGAAGATTGCATTAAGACATGAACCTGACAATTACCATGCCATGATAATTCCTATGTCCTCTATCTATCTATCTATATATATATATATATATCTAAATACACTGTCTCTGATGTTGAGTACTCTTCTATAAATATCTCAAATTTTTAGCTATATATATATATATAACATGGACTCTCCCGTCAGTTTCAACGTATGAGGATCTGACAACTTAACCAATTGATTCAGTTATGAAATTTTGTGCGATAATCTTAAGTGGCACTTAAGAATCTCTAGGGATTTACAAAGGAGGCCGCATATGGAGCAAGAGTGAGGATTGTGGGATGAGATCACTGTTAGATTGGCTGACTTTTTAGATCTTGTTCTCGTTTCTTGAAGCTGATTCATACTAGCAGATAGAAAACTGCTGACTCCACTAAAACATGTTGATCTCCATTCTATCTGCACCAAGGCTTGAGGTGTTATGAAGTATATTGACAGCTGACAAGTTGCTCTTCAGCTTGTCTTTGTATCTTAGCCATGAGTGTCCTACATTCCTGTAACCCTGATCTAACTGGCTGTACATTAGAATCTTGGGTATGCTGTCATCAGACATTCTCAAGACATTACCAGTCCACTGTAAATGAGACTGTATGAGAAAAGTCTTGATTCCTCCAGTATTACACCTGTTAAACAGATCTATGTTAGATGTCCTATCTTGAAGGTTAACTTCACAGATGGCACACAGATAGCTTTTATGAAAAACATCCAGCTGGTGTATGTGGTACCTGTATGGAGTTCACGACTCTGAGCCGTACAAAAGGATCGCAAGGACAACAGCTCTGTAAACCTGAATTTTCGTATCGTTGAATACCCAGCTCATTCCACAAGTGATGGCGAAGTTTGCCAAAAGCACTGGTAGCCTTAGCAATCTGATGCATGATTTCATCATCTAAAGTTCCACTGTAGTTGACTTTGCTACCAAGATAGGTGAAAGACTTTACATAGTTCAGGGCTTTGTCTTCTACTTTCAATGGTCTCTCTGGAAATTTGTATACTGGTGGGTTTTGTTGATCACCACAGAATTGCTTTGGAGTAGGACAAGGTTGGTGCACTACTTCAGTTTTCCTTATGCTAAGTGTAAGACCAAAGGCTTTACATGCAGCAGAAAAACAATTTATTAAATGTTGAGCATCCTCAAACAATGCCGCAACAAGAGCAGCATCAACAGCAAACAACAAAGCATGAATAATTTTTGTACAATTTTTGGCTTTGAAGCACTGATGATTGAAGAGACCACCAGTTGTTCGAAACTGGAACTTGACGCTGCTCTCTGTGTCTGCAAATACATATTTCAGCATCACCGAGAAGAAAAGAGCAAAAATGACACACACACACACACACACACACACACACACACACACACACGTGTGTGCGTGCATGTGTGTGTGTGTAATATATATATGTAATATATATGTGTGTGCGTATGTGTGTGTGTAATACACACAGACACACGTACGCACACACATATATATATGCACAAAAGTTTAGCCTATTGATGAAAAATATATTTTTATTTATTTTACATTATATTTATTTTTTGGTTTAGACATCATTGTTAATTCATTTAACTAATGCTTTTCCATTAATCACATAGATTGAGCATTTAACAGTAAAATTTCCATATAAAAATTCTTCTCATAATTGTCATATATGTATATGTACATCTGTGTTTTTTTACATGTTTATAAAATTATTTTATTAATGGATTTTCAGTAGACATTTAAATTTAGATCATTATCAGTGTGGTTTAATATCATATGAAACCATTGTTTATTTCTGTTTCATAATTAAATTCAATTGTATTTTCAATATTGTTTAGTTTATTTACAAGATCAGCTAATATTGTCTTCTGAAGGTGTCACTGATATATTTGAAATATGTAGATATGTAGGTAAAATATTTTTGAAATGACCAGTTTCTAGAAATTTTAAGAAAAGACATAATACACCCATAGGAGATGATCCAATCTGTAGTTTAAATTTCTCTCTGTAAAATTATTATCAAAAGTAAACTGACATTGGTTATAATAAATTGGCAAATCATTAGAGGCTATTTTTTATTTTATTAAATATTTCTTTTGAAGATTTCATTATTTGTTAACTGGTATGTAGCATATAATGAATTAATATCTAAACTAGCTATGAATTTATCTTTCCAATTATATCTTTTAGTATGTTAACAAGAAGGCCATAATTTTTAATATGTGAAAGGCGAACTTGGAGGTGTAAAAATTTTGCCATAAATTTCACTCGTCTATAGGGAGCATTTATATGTCACATGGGAAAATATGATAAAACAGGATTCCCTTAACAAAAAATGATATCAGAAACCTTTACTTATACCACAACAAAAATAAAATTTTGAATACTTATAGGTTTCTCCTTAGAAGTATATAGAATTTGTGAACTGCAACATTTAGATATTAAAGAGGACTACATTGAAAATACTTTTAAACTTCTCCATTATCCTAATTATTTCACTTATTGTTATGGGAACTTACCTATAATGATAATGGACTCTTCCTGACACTATAAATACTGCACCTCTCAAGAGGTATAATGAATGAATGGTGTAATGAGTCAAGACAATATTAGTTCACTCTAAACCAGATGGACAGTCATTACTAACACCTTCAACTTCTTGTACTATATTTCTGTTGTAATATATCTTTGTTATTCTACTCTTGTGTTCGTGTTGTTCTCCCTTGGTTCTAACCTTGGACTATAACTGTGGTGCGAGGATATTGGACCATAACACTTCTAATGTGAAGAGGAAATATTACAGAATCTAAAAGATATAAAAAAGAAAATAATGTAAATAACCTTGATAAAACTAAGCACATAATACTACCTACCAGCTAAATAAGGACTATAATTGAAAAGAATTTATCTGAATGAAACATAAAATTTCTCACAACTACTTAAAAAACAATAAGAAATTAAACCTAGAGAAAGCAAAATAATAATAACATTAAACCCAAAGTAAGAATACATAAAATAGGTTGCAAAAATTGTTCCATGAGACATGTACAAATTTAAATAAGAGATTTTACAAATATAAGAATTATCTTTTACAAAACAATAAACAAAATGCATTAGTTGTTCATTCTAATAGGCCTGACCATAATTTTGACTTAAAAAATCTACTTATGATTAAAAGAGAAGGTAATTGATTAAAGTAAAATACTGAAAGTGCACTAATTTGAGGATCTTGTACTGTAAATTTACATTCAGGATTGTATAAATGTTTTCCTCACAAAATGATGACTAATAAAATGTGAGATAATTAAAACAATAACAATATAAACAAAAGCAATAAAAAGCCATGTTTAATGGTGAGGTGCATAGGCAGTGAAAATTTAAATGTTGAAAAATCTCTGTATCTTTAGAATTTTGATATAATCTGTAACTGGTATTTGTTGTATCTCTCTCCCCCCCACCACTTTTCCCCTTTTTCTAAAAAGAAAATCAATTTTATCAACAAAACTGATATATTTTATATTAAGGTATATATGCTAATATAAAGTATGTATATACTGAATGTCTATACGATGTAATGGAATAATTTGTCACCCCCCATGTGTGACTACACTATAGATAGTAACTACCTATAAGTTTCTGTAAGTCAATGGCCTACAGAGACTAGCTGGGATCTGTTGAGTACGACTCAGACTTATGTGAGAACTACTGACCTTCCAATAGTAGCACTCACTACTGGATTGACTTGTGATGACTTTGTGCATAACTGTTACCTTTATTCTTATTGTACTGGATTTATACAATAACCTTTACTTCTTTTATCCGCCTTATTTTACAAGTATACATTCCTATTGGCATGGAATATAACTGTATATAAATAGATTCAGATATCAACACACGCATACAAACAAATGTATATATGTGTTTGTGCATGTATGAATATTGAAATGAAACATCACAATTTCTAATTTATCATTATTCAATTTGTAATTTTGTTAAACTTAATTATTTTCTTCAATGATATGAATTTGTCTTTACATTTACAAAACTAAGTATGTTAATAGATTTGAAATATTTTTTTTTGTTAAAATGAGTCCCAGTTATTTAGGTACTCATTATGTGTATTTACTGTGCAAATTCTTCATTGTTGTTAATTCAAAACCATTTCTTAGCATTGTGATACTTCAAATAATTTCTACATTCACCAGGAATGTCTTGAGACCATTCAACCATCTTATAAAGAAGTCACCCAATTTATCATTGTACTAATGGAATAGGGTCAGTTGGTATACACTAAGACTGAGCTATTTTTGCCACTGATCACACATTAAATTTTTTGGCATATTTGTGGAGGAATGAAAGCAAATATATATAGGCTCAGTAAAAAGTGGATCATCAAGTATAGGATAAATTATTGCTTAGGATTATTCATTTAGATATCTTAAAAAATTTTGTGTAATAGGAATTGTATTACAAGCTACTCAAGTCATCTGTTATCAAGAAGGTATTATCTATTATGATAACATTCATTGTTTTATTATTTTTTATTTTAACAACTTTTATAGGGCAACATTTTTGTTATGGGATCTTACCCATAATAATAATAATGGACTATTCCATACTTAATAAATACTGCGCCTCAGGAGTAGGCAAGGAGTCAGTCGTTCACTTTCTGAGCAACTGCACGGTTCAACTCTCTTCCCACGGGGAGGGAGGAACCCGAAGGAGGCTACGCCCGGCGGAGTCTCCTTCGGGAGGTTAAATCGCCCAGAACCCGTTTATAACGGGTTCAAATGGGCTATTTTTGGCCGAGCCTAATTGCTCGGGAATGCCCACGTTAAAAAGGCCTTGTGCCACATGACACCCTCGTGGGGGGGGTGACTGAATATTGTCAGTCGTTCAAGTCTCGACTGGCTGATCGGTTGAACTCTCTGCCTTCGGGCGGGGAGGAACCCGAAAGAGGCTATGCCAAAGGGCGTATTCTCTTTTGGGGAGGTAAACCGACATATTTTTGGCCGAGCACACAGGCTTGGAGATCCCACGTTAAACTGGCCTTGTGCCACATGACACCTTCGTGGGGGGGGGGTGACTGAATATTGTCAGTAGTCGAGTCAAAAGTCGAGGCAGAGGAAGTCCGAAACAGTGTCGCGTTCAGACAATTACTGCAAGACATTGGAATAGTGATACTGCTTGAGACTACATTGTTCTCTCTACTAAACCTGATTGTTCGTACTAACACTTTCTACTTCTCTGTATATATTCCTGTTGTAATATATCTGTGTTATTCCATACCTGTGTTCGAGTTCATCTTTATTGGTTCTACCTTGGACTATCACCATGGTACAAGGAACCGGACCATAACAATTTTTAATTAATAATTTTATGGTTTGTGGATTATAATGAACTGTGCCTATATCAATAAGTATTTAATTTTCTACAGTTTTTGAACAGCTTGTTTTTCTGCTTTTTATACAAAAACTTTGCTTATATGCATGATCTTGTGCTTTTGTTCATGTAAACTGGTGAGCTGAATAATGTCATCAAATAGAATGAATGGGGCATAATAGAAATAATCTTGTCTCCTTCTCAGAGTAGCTAAGATTTTACAAATCAGGACAGGGGATCATGGCACTCCACAATTTCCTGTCCTTTGTTGCTCTTAATATGTTTTTATGCTTGTTATTTCTCCTACACTTTGCTACACCATCCATATACTCAAGCTCACTAGGTAGGTTATGCATTGTTTTCCTCTGTCCCTCTTGCCTTCAATCTATATTATGAGTATCAAATTCTTTATTCAGAATAGAGAAATCAATGAATTTCTCTTTTATACTGTTTTAAAATGATTAAGAAACTCATGAATTGATCTTTGTAGACAAAGACAGAAAATGATTTCATTGGATTAAAAATAAATAAATCAACATGAAGTGGCAATTTGTAATTTGCAATCAATAAATTTGAAATATGATATATCTTAGAGACACAAAGATTGTGCATTGGCATCCCAAAAGTCATATGATAGCAGTATGCAAATGTAATGATAGGTGGCATCATCATACATTGATGTCATAGGAATACCTAGACCTATATCAATTGTGCTATAACATCTAGTGAGTCAGTGTGAATACTGGCTAGGGTTTTCATGGCAAGGCAATGTGAATTATCAGAGTTAGATCCAGGCATGATAGTGGGTGCTAGATGGATGGGATATTCCATTTTTAAAACTGTATGTGATAACAGAAAATCAACACTGGTTTAAATCACATCCCTATTCAATGCATGATTACCTGATGAATATCTATCATGACAGTCCAATATTCTTTAGATTCCACAAGATATGATTGTAGAATATCCACCAGAATGCCTCTGTTAACACCACAACATGAAACAGTGTTTCACTTGGGCTTTTGACATTGTGAACTGGACTGAGGAAACTGGCAATATTTGGTATGGTCCAATGATTCAAGTCCAAGTTGCTTCAACTAATAGTAGAATTTATGTCTGGTGTATGCCTTATGGTACCATGGCAACTGCATGGTTCCATAGTCATGTAAAGTTTCTTGGTCTACCTAAACATGTCATTGATTGGTGACTGGTACATTGTACTGCTTTGTGACCATTTTCACCCATTCATGGACTCCATATATCTCAACAACAATGTGTTATTTCAATAGAATAATGCACCATATCATCAGACTCAAATTGTCCCAAATTGGACAATTTGAGTGCATTTTTGAGATGTAACCATCATGTTCACCCAACATGACCTCAATCTAGCATTTATAAGACATGATGAGAGATTAATTTGCATGCAAGATCCTTCCTTTACAAACATCAGGGAACTGTGGATAGTTCTTGAGACAGCATGGTTCAATATCTATTGAAAGGCTTTCCAACCACTTGTGTAATGTCCAGTTGCTGTACTTCACAAAGCTAGAAGGATTCCTAAAGGCATCTATTGCAGAACTTTTATTTCGGTATATTTAAAGAAATTTATTAACCTTCAAATGACTCCAATTGGATTCTATACTTACTAATATATGTACTTTGTAATCCCATTGGATTCTATATTTGCCAATAAATTTAATTTGTCATTTTATTTTTTTCAGAGAACTGTTCTTTGGTTATCTTTACTGATGACAAAAATAATAATTGTTTACTGATCCACTGCATATCAGATGAAGCTTGTAATCCAATTCCATCAAACACAAGTCAATTGATTCACTCCATCAGGAATGGTGAGATAAATTCTGCAGTTACCTCAACTACAAGTTATACTTTTAAGATGGATGAAAACACATCAGGTAAGTGAGAAGATTTTTCCCATTTCTTGTTATCTCAGTTGAGCTCATAGCAACTAATCTTTACCTGGTCTGTGTTTAGCTTTTTTATCACAAAAGAACCGAATCATAAGTTTTGTCAATCAAAACCATTGCTTATTTTTCATAAGCACTTTTTGTCACACAAACTGTTCACTATCAAAAACATTATTTATTACCTTTTATATTTATGTAATTTTGTGTTCACAAACTGACAGAACATATATTAAATATATAAGACTAGATTTTATTAACCTATGTTTTATAAAATATTTTATTCATATAAATTCTTAGCATTATTCCCTCATATTTCCACTGGTTTCCTATGGCTTTATATTACTTTTTTTTGTATTTCATCATGAGTGATTCTAGTTTCAATTCAGTGATTTCTTTGAGGAATTCTTTGAAAATCCTGACTAGACAAGTTTTGCGTGGTGTGAAACACTGAAAGTGACAGATTTGGAGAATATGTAGAATGTCACAAATTTTTCATCTGGTCACTTGCTTCATCACAATTACAATAAAATGATAGGCATTATGCAGAAAAATTACTGTTCAACTTCATAATTTCATTATTCAGAAAAAAAAGCAGTTCCTTTTCCAAAATTCATACTCAGACAAGACAATTTCTCATAGTAATGTTGTACAGTAATAATCAGTTATGCTCCAGTGCCTGGTAATAAAATATTTCTTTTGAAACAGAAAATATATGATTATATATCAAAATTTGCTTCTTGCCTTCCTTCTTTATATATGTTATGGGAACTTACCTATAATGATAATGAACTCTTCCTGACACTATAAATGCTGCGCCTCTCAAGAGGTATAATGAATAAATGGTGTAATGAGTCGAGACAATATTAGTTCACTCTAAACCAGACAGACAGTGATTACTAACACCTTCAACTTCTTGTACTATATTTCTGTTGTAATATATCTTTGTTATTCCACTCTTGTGTTCGTGTTGTTCTTCCTTGGTTCTAACCTTGGACCATAACTGTGGTGCAAGGATATTGGACCATAACAATATATGTATAGGTTTTTAAAAAAATTTGCTTGTAGCAATCCTATTTTGAACATTAAAAAAGTCACTTAAAATTTGAAAGAATACCTATTTTATATATTATTATATATATTTTAATCTGTTTTGAAATGTTCAGTTTTGTTACATGTAAAAATTTGATTCTTAATCCTGTCAGTATCATTGCAACAGCTATGAAATGTAACATTTAGTTACTTTATTTTTCACTGTATAAGGCATCATCCTTACATAATGTTTTTTAATTTTTTAGCTATTATTCATGAAAAAAATAAAAGCAAAATTCTTCAAAGATTTTAATGGAAATTGTAAATACATAAAAATTAAATTATAAAGAAAAAATTTAACATTGCTAGGGAAATGTAACTGCTTAACTTATGTTTATTCACTTATTGAATTCTGACAATTCCTGACTATTTTCTTTACACTTAGAATATTCCATTATCATTATTGCATTTTTGCTTCATATAGCAACTAATTTTACTATTTACGTATAAATGGAGACATTGAAATTGCTTGTGTCTTTTTGGACCTTATTGTAAATCCTAATGCCTGAACACTGATAACTGTTAAAAATTAATATTAAACCACTTAAATTAACCTTCAATATTCACTACAAACAATTTTTATTCTAATAATTTAGATTTGTTCATGCACATTTTATGAAAAAAGTGGCATGTGATGTAAAAAGTCCAAAACTTATATATAAGTATGCTTTATCATGATAATCTTTGTGTCATTCAAAAAAAAAAAAAGAAAGACTGGAGAAAATTTTGAAATAAAAATTATTTAGATAGAAATTGTTTTTTTTTTTCAAGAGAGATCAAGTTATCTCAATTGGTACTTAACGTCTCAGAAAAAAAACCCCCCAAAAACATTGTGATTATTATACATTGATTTATTTAGATTCATTTTTTGTCTTTGCTCTTTTTGTCACAACATTTTTGCCTTTTTCCAGTATTATAACAAAAGGAACAATGATGAGAAAACTGATCTGAATGAATCATTGTATATGATTATTCACTTGTTTGTAATATTAAAAATGGTTACAGAATTATATTTAGGAAAGAAAACTGTGTCAAGAAATTACAAAATCCTGAAAGAGAAAAATAAAACAAAATATCTTATTGATATCTTATTCTTTTTATACACACACATTCTTTATACTGTAAGCAGTTATGTTAGCTCTGATAATTCACATTGCCTTTTTTCTTGCACTAATGTTAGCTCTCTCATAGCCTTTCTGTTTGTATGTCAGAATGTGCACAAAAATCATCAAAGATGAAATTCTGTTCAGTTAAAACAAGAGAAAAATAGTAACCAGAGAATTATGATATATTGTTTTCTTGAAGGTCTAAAAAGGCAGCTGTTATATGCTTGATATGCTAGAGATAATTCTTAGGTATGTATACATACATGTTGAATATATATATATATATATATCTGTGCCTATATGAGTAAATAAACAAGTGTATAAATATGCATATGTGTTTGTAAATGTAAGTGCAGATATATCTTTCTATCATATATGATAATGAACAGTGTAACCAGTAAAGTTAACTTGTAAATATCAGGTTGGTGCAAAAGTAATGTCCAATTTCAAGGTCTATATTAAAAAAGCTCATTATTATGAAAATATTTATTTGTTAACATAACCTTCTTTGTTTTCTAGAACATTATTTCATGTCAACAAGCTTATAAATGCCATGCCAGTAAAATTCCTTAGGTTTTGAAGCAAAATATAAAACCAACTCATTTTCAATCTTTTCTCTTGATGTCAACCTAAGATCATACAAATGATTTTATAACCCCTGAAACAAGTGATAATCAGAAGGAGCAAGGTCAGGAGAATATGGTGGATGAAGCAATATTTCCAAAACATGTTCTTCTAAATGATTTTTAGTCAGCTGAGCTGTGTGAGGATGAGCATTATCATGATGGATGATGACACTTTTACTGTTCACTAAGGAAGGGTGCTTTTGGTTCAAAGCTGTTTTCAAATGATAAAGTTGATCACAGTACAGATTAAATGTAATTGTTTAATTGTTGTTTAACAGTTTATAATATCAATATTCCTCTATACACTCAAAATGATCTTCTTTGGATGAAGTCCTCTTCTTGGTTGTTGAACTGATCTTCCTTCTTGACTGATCCATGATCGATGGTGTTTAATACTATGGTAAAGGATCCACTTCTCATCACTTGTAACAAGCCTACCTAAAAATGGTGCCTGAAAGTGTCACATAAGCAATGGTTCACAAAAAGGAACATGCTGTTACAGATTCTCTGGAGACAGTTCATGTGGGATCTTTTTTACAACCACTGAAACCTTTCTGATGCTTTTTAAATGGTGTAGCATGGTTGTATGGTCTACGTTAGATTGTTCTGCAATTTCCCTAGAGGTAATGGTGGGATTGTCTGTGACATCAGCGTCTAACTCTTTGGAATTAAGTTTTTTGGACAACCCTCTTTTTGCTCATCTTTCAAACTGAAATCCCCCCTTCAGCAATAGAAAAACCACCTCCTGCAACTTCTTTCATTCACTGCATCATCTCCATAAGTACTCTGGATAGACTTTGCTGCTGCACTTGCATTGATACCTTTATGAAACTCATAGAGTAAGATATATCGAATGTGATCTTTAGATGGAACGAACATGAATGTGAATATTGGGAAGATCATGAAAAATATTTTTATAAGCTGAAAGAGAAAGGTATAAATTACTTACTGTGACATTCCTTAACTATAAGAAGAAGCACAAATTTCATAAATACTATTTAAAACTTTTTTTCTCAAAAATCAGACATTACTTTTGCATCAACCTGATACTAAGTTAAGCAGATTATATAAATACTACACAGTTCCTAGGTAGAAGGTCAAGGATGAATGGTTGACTTATAAATGTGTAAGATAGATTCTTGTTAGAAAAATTGTCTATCATGACATAATGAACCAACTTTCCTAGAAGCAAACCTAGGAATTGATTCAATATAATCTTTCTGCTTCATGTCAGCAGAAAATATTAACCTGAAAAGGTGCAATGTGTCACTTTCCTTAAGGTTAGCCTCAGCTATACTGATGGAAGGCAATAAAGGCTTTTTAAGATTCTTAAAAGATAGCAGTTTCATTTTGAAAGCATTAAAATTAACAAGCCATTGCTCCCAGTTAACAACAAATTGTAGCTCATTTTTTTAGATCAGCTGCCAATTTGACCATATCAAATTGATCAGACTTACTCCATTAAGACAAGAGAAAACTGTTGTGCCATCAGTATTGATACCAAATTGAGAACTGATGCTATCAGAAAGGTCATTGATGAAAATTAGGAACAATGTAGGTCCAAAGATAGGGCTGTGTAGAAAGTAAAAATGAGTTAAGAGTAGAATTGTAAGAAAATTTATGAGCAAAACCTTCTGATGTATTGGCAGAATATGTTAACACCTCAAATTAAGTAAAGAGAAGAAGGATAGAAGATTTACTCTTATTTAACACACTATTACAGTACTGCCAGTAGTCATGAGAACCAAACTTGTTAGAGGATATACATTGACTTATAGGCTCTTTGAGGACATGTTTTCAAATATTATGAGCAGATATAAAGAGGTGTCTGTTGTGATTGGAACTATCTTGTTGATACAGTCAGAAAAAGTGATTCCTGTGAACTATATATATATATATATATATATATATATATATATATATATATATATATATATATATATATATATATTAATACACATACATAAGGAGTTCTGAAGAGTTTTTGACTTGTTCACTTTTTCAAAATCAGACCAACTAACCAAAAATATTTTTAAAATTTCCTGCTTGGTCAGACTGAGAACTTTTTCAGCAACCCTTAAATATAATTGAGGGAAAGTCAAATTGTAACAACTTGAAGGATGATGCCAATTTAATATGTGTTCAATACATTAATTCTAGGAAGTAGTAGATATCTCTGTTAAATGGATCCAATAAAAGGTTGAAGTTGAAGACTACCAAACATGACAAACATCAAAAGTATACTGGAGAATACAATAAATGAAATATCATGATTATAATAACCAAAATGAGGAAGTTTGTTTGAATAGATCAGTGTATAATAATACACATATTTATTAGCTATTAATTATACTGTGTATGGTTAGAAGTGAATCTAGAGAACTAGACACCAGCTGTAAAAATAAAGACAATTGATTTAAATTTTTTGTTTGTGCTAACTGATAATTTATTGATTCATATAACAGAGGCCTTATCACTATAGTAAAACTGTGATTTTTGCCTCAGAACATACAAACAATTTTAACTGGGCAAATATCATCTCTTTCATTTGTTTCCTAGACATGTGGGCAGTGGCCATATGGGATTGGTTGGGCTGACAGAAGTGGTCAATATATCTTTCCAGCTGTTGTCTGTTGCTTTTCTTTTTCAAAACAAGTGCTGTTTGTCACATTTCTGCAAAATAAACTGTTTCTATTACTGTATATGAAAAATGGAAAACATTTAAATAAAGTATTTAAATAAGTGTGGAAAAAAGGTTTAAAAAGAAGCCATATTGTTTTTAAACTCTGACATTGTAAGGTTTCAAGATTAAACATTTAGACAATTTTCATTTGGGAATTTTTCTTCTTTTTTCAGTTTTTTATTGCCATTTCCATTAAGCCATCTCCAATAATGAATTCTCAGGTTCATCTCTGTGTTTATATGAACAGATTAGTAGCTGAAAGATTTTGTCTATTATTTCAGGTATTATTTCAACTTGATAAGTTTTTTTTTATCAGTTTGATCTAGAAAAGGAAACATTGATTTCAAATCTAGACCTTGATGTCTCAATGTTATAAATATAAAATAAGCATCAGTTTATTCTTATGGAGTTCCATTGTTTGTTAATACCAGCTACATTGCTTAAACTGATTTAAAATTGGAATTTTTACTAGAAAAATAAACTTTTTAAAAGCCTGAGAATATTTATTTTTTAAGTTTATAGAAAATATAATTATAAATTTCACCCTAAAATATAGCCTAGCTGATAATATTTTTTATTATGAAGATATTATGTTAGTTTAAGGGTAAAATGAAACATGGTATCACATTTTTCTTAGACACAGAGTACCACCTTCTTAATAAGGTCCCAGCAAAACAACTTTTACCCAATTGTATATAGACTATTAAATTCTCTAAAGGTTTCCTGTGGTATCAGAATATTAATACAAGGTCATTTAACTACTGTAAGAAATCTTTTAGTTTTGGCAGAGTAAATTAATTTGTCCTATACATCCTATAAATGCTCAATGGGATTGAGATCTGGAAAGTTTAGTGGCCAGAAACAGGGACATCTTCATTCTCTTGAAATGATTTCTATATATAAGTAATACATTTTGGTAGGATGTATTATCTTAATTCTTATCATTGCCTGATTGCTGTTCTGGTATGAAACTTAGTCATTTTACTGTAATGATTGGTATTTACATTGTGCTCACTTCATTTTATGATACTTAGCACTGAATCATATATATATATATATATATATATAAGTGCGCAGGTATGCAGAAAATAGAAAAGAACACGTTGGGTGCATAATCCGGAGTTTGTAACAGACCATACCTAAAACACACGTAAACTGATAGATAGCTTATTCCTAAAATTTTGCTTGAAGATGAAACGGGACTAAACACCTCAATTCAACATAATTTTAATAATTATTTGGATGTTTTCGGCTCTCATTTTTGAAACATGAGAACTCTTATGTAGCGAAGGAATCATATTTTTAAACAAAAATATTATTACATATATATATATATATATATATATATATATATATATATATATATATATATAATGGAAAATCAAAATTAAAAAAACTTTTTAGCATCTAATAGGGAAGATTTGAATACTGGGAAATTAGACTAAATATTAGCTGGTCAAAAGTTTAAGACTATTTAAAATGAAGCTTTAATTGGTAAACACATAATGGAATTTAGTCATTTGTGTTCAAGCATTAGTGCAGTCAACATCTTCTTCTGGTATCTCCTGTGTTACATTAGGTAAAAACATGGCAAATCTAAAACGTTGACCGAGTTTGAATGCGGCAGAACTGGTGAGCTGCAAAATCAAGTTCTCTCTTACTGTCCTATTTCTGGTGATATTGGATGTAGTAAAACTGTTGTTGCAAATTTCTTAAAAACACTGAGGGATATGGGACAAGAATTTCAAATAGTTGACCCAAGAAAATTTCACCAGCGTTGAGCAGGAGGATTCAATAGATTGTCTGGCAAGTTACCAACTGATCATCAAACCATAGACTCTTATGGATGCAGAATGTAACTCAAGAACAATAAAATAGCATCTTCGAGAGAAAAACTTTAAAAGTCATAAATATCTTCAAAGTCCAAGGTTCATCCTACACTACAAAACAGCTCAGTTAAACTTTGCTGAGAAGCATTAAACATGGTACATAAAATCTTGGAAGAAGGCTTTGTTCTCTGATGAGAAAAAATTTAACCTGGATAGTTCAGATGGCTTCCAATATTACTATCATGATAAGGATATCTCACCAGAAATATTTTCTGCATGACACAGTGGAGAAGCTTCCATCATGATCTGGGGTACTATCTCCTTCCAAGGAACAATGGATCTTCAGATTATACACGGGCATCAAACCGTGGCTGGTTAAATTGGTATGTTGGATTGAGCATCCTTATTGCCTGAAGTCCCTCGCTTGTGTTGCAATGACTGAATTTTTTTAGCAATCTATAATGCTCATAGGACAAAGAATTTTTCATGGCAAATAATGTGATTCTTTTGGATGATCCAGCATTTTTGCTTAACCTGGACCTCATTGAAAATGTTTTGGATTGATGGCAAGGGAAGTCTATAGAGATGGACATCAATTACAAATAGTGCATGATCTTCATGAAGCCTTCTTCACCACTTGGAATAACATTCCAGCCAGCCTTCTATAGATGCTTATATTGACCAACAATGTTCACAATGATGGTTGTGCAACTCACTACTGAGATGTCTTGTTGGGCATTTCCCAACTTTTGACCAGCTAGTATTTAGCCTAATTTCTCAGTATTCAAATTTTCCCGATTAAATGCTAAAATTTTTTAATTTTATTTTTTCTTTGCTTGTTTTCATTTTTTAAAGCTCTACTCAGATAAGTTGTTGAGTCTAACAACACAAAAGGTATATTTTCTTTATTTTCATTGGCCTTAAGATTTGGGTCAGCAGTGTATGTGTGTGTATGTGTTTATTTTATAACAGTATATGGTAGTATATTATTTCATAACCTATCAATCTCAACAATAGCTAAAATAAAACGGTAAAGAAAAAATAGCCATTTTGAGATGCTTACATACTTTCACTATTTTAGTATTTGATAACATGAAGAAAAAAAAGAAACATTTTGTCACGAGTAGATAACATGAATAATGATATAATGAAAGGGCACTTAATATAAAATTTATGAAAAGAAATGCAAATTTTATACATTCATATTTATTCAAATTTTTATTATTGAAAAAAAAATACAATGAAAATCAATACTAGCTGGTCAATTTTATGGTGATAAAATAGACTTGATTTTCATTGTATTTTTCTTTCAATACTTTGAATAAATATGAATGTATAAAATTTTCATCATGAAATAGTGTTATACATTGTTATGAATTAGAATATCAAAGCTAGAATTAATGTTAGGGAATTGTGC
>CAHIKZ030003824.1:1140000-1190000 GCA_903632075.3 Acanthosepion pharaonis | reverse complement strand
AGCAATTTTGATTGAATGTAAAAAAAAAACTCACTTGGAAAGACCTAAATTTTAATTTCTTATCTTTGGGAGTATTTCTTACAGGGATAGTAAGTACCCTGTTGGTTTGACTAAATGGCAGGTTTACTTCAAATCAATTTTGAACAACATTGATACATTCTTCTATCCTTTGATCTCCACTAAGCTGCTATGTTGATTATTTAGTATTAGGCACAATATCCTCATTGCTTGAACTTTCATGGTCTAATTAGTAGGGCATAGTCATTGCCAAAGAATAAATGTAAAAATTACCAGAGCATCAAAATAAAAAGTAGCAAAAATACAATGAAAGAATTACTAGTCAAAAATCAAGGCTTAATGGACAAATTTGCATAACTTAAAGGCTATAATTCATAATTCCATTGGATTAAAAATAAAATTCTTCAATCTAATTAAAGTGTGAATGTTTTCAATTCTTGTAAATATGGTTTTAACTGTTCTTAAAGCTAATGTATTTTGAAGTGCTGATTGACTGCAGGTAACATTTTGTGAATACCAAGAAATATAACTGGTTTTATATAAAAAAATATCCCGTTAACTTAATTGATTTTCAGATAATAGTATAATGCAATGGAAAATTATTTGAACATTTTTATTTTTAAATAAACTGGTAGGTGAAACTACTTTCCTTCATTTAACTATTTTCGGAGTGAATTTTACCCATTTCAAGATAACTCAAATTTAATTGGGATGCTTATCTACACAAGTTAATCCCTCTATCACATTTGTATTTTTGTAGGATTATGATCAAGCAATATGTTAGATGCAGATTTTTCAACTCAGACATTTCTATACTGACAAAATAAACACCTTGAATATGTTTAATTTTACTCAATATTAAATGAACAGGTAATAAATCTAGATTATAGTAAATGATTACATATAAAATCAATACATGTGCAGATTCTAAAATAAAGGATATATCAAGTGTACTTCAACTCCATATTGATTGTGATTATATATATATATATATATATATATATATATATATATATATATATATATATATATATATTATATTAATAATATATTAATATGGAGCCATACATATTCTTTAGAGGTTTGCATAAAATAAACATTGGTATAAAATTTGAGAATAATATTGACATAATATATATATATTATAACGTGAGAATTTTGATTTTATTTTGGGGTTATTTTTTTATAAGAAAGCTATTGATTTTTCAACTTAATATACTTATACTTTATGATACTTATTTTACTTTCAGCATCTTTTAATGATCTGAATGCTACTGGTCATTTACCATCTGCAAACAATACAGCAAAAGAAGAAGCAGACAGTTCAGAAGAGGGTGGATCTGTTGCTGGAGACCATTCCATGATGGTTATTCTTGTGGCAACATTATCAGTTGGAATGCTTTTATTCATAGCCATTGTGGCTGTGGTCAGCAAGAAAGCAGTTGATGGATGGCAAAGACGTCACTATTCAAGAATAGACTATCTTGTCAATGGCATGTACAATTAGAATTTCATTACATTACATATACTTTTTCTTTTATAAATCTACACAGTATATTTTAAAAGTCCTTGTATACCTTGAAAAGATATATATATATATATATATATATATATATATATATATATATATATATGAAGAAAAATATATAGAAAACAAACAAAAATCCTTATATACAATTATGCTGTTTTATGTTAATATGTCAACGTCAATGTTTCCAACAGATAATAAAGATAACTTCTGGACATATTCATAAATTATAACATTATCAATTCAACATGAAAAGACGATATTTTACAATAAGAAACAAGATGGTTTATCCAAAACATCTGACGTAACATATTAACATTAAAACAGCATAATTGCATATAAGGATTTATGTTTGTTTTTTTTTCGAGATATTTTTCTTCATACTGTTGGATCTATATCCATATTTGCTTACATATATATATATATATATATATATATATATATATATATAGAGAGAGAGAGAGTTGAATATCTTTGCCTTTTCAGTACAGTTGTTATGGAGTTTAAACTTTATAACCACATGTGGTTTCTGAATTGAAATTTTAAAATTTCAAGGAAATTTCCTTATTTCATAGGAAATAAAAATTTGTTATAGCAACAAGTTTTAAAACTTATTTGTTTCTTAATTAAAATGGATTTCAAGTTTGAGCAATGAATGTTAAAGATTTAATTGTTTTTAAAATAAAGAAATTTTACTTTTTGGTTCAAATTAATACCATGTTAGATAAGAGGTATTCTTTTTATTGTATTTTTCAATGTAACCAAATTATTTTCCTTGTGGACAGGATTTTTTACTAAACTTTAGAAATGATCTCACTACATACATAATCAGATTTGCCAGATTGGGCTACAAGAAATTAATTGGGTTATAGTTGGAATCCTAGTGCTACTAATTTTTGAAGTGACTTTCTTCTCATTTATAACTCATGTTAGCACTAAAAGTTGCAAGTAATGAAATTTAGTAACACCTGGCTTTGAAGATTTGCCCATGGCAATCATTTACTATAACCCAGGTTTTCATTGTAGTTTGTTAACCATTATCTTACAATGAGGTGTACTCTGCCATGCAGACTTAAAATAATTTCTTAAAATAATAGAAGCATTTTTAATAACTGAATGATTAAAACCAGTTCACATTTAAAATAAATTTTAAGAAAGACATTCTTTGAACCTAATGCTTTTTGATTGCTTTTATACATTTTAAGTTCTATTTTCTCAAGGACTTTATAAATATATCTATGTACATACATGCACATACACTGTCATTGGAAATATTTCATATGGTCTATTCTTATGGTAAAAGAGGGTGTGGATGATCAAACATGCAAACATTCCCTTTCATGATGGTTTTATCCTTAACTTGGTATGTTTTGCAGTAGATAAACTACTGAGGTGACCAAAAGTTTGTTTTTTTAAGCATAATAAAGAACATAAGGTAAATGCTCCTAATGCAAATTTGTACGTATTTATCAAAGATCACATTTTTTCTCTTGAGTTTTGATCATGTAAAAGGAAAAATGAATGACATTTTCAGTCCTGGCAGAGGTAAATGTATTGGCAAAAAGTTTGGTCAGTTTATGTAATATAGCTAAGAGATAAAATTTTATTTATGACATTAACTTTATTAAAGAAATATTTACCATTTTTATTTGACTGTCTTCTGTCTTCATAATTCTGTTCTTCCAGAAATTTTTACCTCTCTCTGGAAAGATCTGTTTTAAATGTCTCTTGCAGTCTTTTAGAGAATTGAAATTTAAAAAATTAAGTCTGTTCTATCAAGATCAGAATAAATAGCAGTTTGAAGGTGTAATATCTGCTGAATATGGTTGATGAATATATTGATATGCCAGTTATTACAATACAGTCAGATGCAATCTTTTTAATTAAAGATAAATGCTCCTAACACTATCTAATGACAAAAAAAGAACTAAATTTTTACCAAATCACTCAAAAAAATTTTTAAGGTGATAAAAAATATAATAAATATATATGACTGACAAATACTGTAAATTTAAAATTTAAAATTAAAATCTTTGAATATGAAATTGAGCTGCCTATCCCTAAACCCAACAAAAAGTTACATTTTAAGAGATTCAAGTTTTGTAAAAATTAAGAAATGAAATTTTATATTTGTGCTAAAAAATGAGATTTTGCTTTAAGAAAGCAAAGAAATGAAAAGCAGTCAGTCTATGTTTGCATTCACAAGAAAGATAAATTGTTGGAATAATAAATTTATAGAAATTAAGAATAAAGATAATCAGTTTTGGACATAAATTATCATAAGACTCTATTTTCCCCCCAAATAGTTAAAAATATCTACCATGTCTTATATGAAAAGTTGAGGCATTGGATACATTTACCTAGATACCATAAACTATTGGTATTTGTACCTAGCCTAACTGAATAATACCGTAATATTAATTGTAAACAGGGAAATCTTATATATCATCAAATACAGCAGTAAGTCACTTTGGATATAAACTATAGAAGTTATCATGTAGTAATGGCAATTCTTTTGTAACCAGTGAAACCAATATGTCAGAATAGACTTTTTTTAATTCTTATACTGTTCATACTTTTGAAAAATATCTCTGCCAAAAATATTGTCATTTAAAAAACAAAAAAATAATTCATCATTCCTCAGTTGGAAAGCATAAAATATCTATAAATAATGAAAGAACTGTTGATAAAAACAAAGCTATTTTGGGTAAAAGAACAAAAAAAATCACCCAATCAAATGAACAAATCTTACTTTTGCAGTGATAAGAAAGGGACTGTTTGTATTGAATGTTCACACAGAAAACATTGGTGTAAGGATGCATGCACATATTCAGACACAGTATTGGCTTTATAGGTATTTAATAAGCTTTATGGGTATTTAATAAGCTTTATAGGTATTTAATAAGCTTAGCTTATTCTGGGACAAGGCCACAGGTTTAAAGCACCTCGTAATGGTAAAAGTAATGGTTTGTAAGATTAGCTTGCCAGTTCCTGCTACATGGTTTGTCATCCAGTATATGGGTCTTTACTATACTTAGCTTAGTCTGGTACCAGGCCATAATTTGGGGAAACCTAGTGAGGAGTAAACTCATTATATGATAGTAATGGGCTGCTCAACTAAACTACTAACCACTGCTTCATGGCAAGGTATTCATATAGGTATCTATAAAACTTATCTTTGGCTATTAATATGGAGTACCTAATGAGGGCTAAACTCACTACACTGTAGTAATAGATATTTTCAGTAAATTTCCCTATTTCAGAATTGTCTATGCAACAAAACAAATTAGTAGTAAAAAGATTTAAATGGCTAGTACAAAGTTGCTCATAAGAACAATTTTATTTTACTTATATATTACATTGTGTCATTATTTTTGGTATATCAGTACTGCCAGCAGGTAGATCCTTGTTTTACATAAAGATAACAGTGTTTACACCAATATCTAAGAGAAGTTGATTAGTGTCACTCCTCATCTTTGGACAAACACAAAAACATTTTGAATTATTCACAAAAATATGTAAACAAAGTTTGCTGCTATTAGAGTTACCCTATTCCTAAGGTTATTAAATAGTAATATGCAGAATGCTATATTTCAAGTTAGTTTACAGATTCTAAAAATGAGATATAAATATTTATACTGGTTTACTATGATGATTAGATACCAGAAAAATGTACTAATAATCTGGGGCTATAAGTTCAGCAGGTTAAGAAGCTATAGAGTAAATGTCTATTCAGAGTTGTCATTATATATTCCCAATTATACAAATGATATATTTGTATAGTTCAGTTTAATTATGTTCAGCTATTAATGTCATTAAAAAAAATAACTTTGATAATACAATTTAATTAGTACTACCTCTTCTCCATAATAGTTGTTACATTTTGTGTATGAAATGTGTATACAAATGTAACAATTATTATGGGGCCCATACAAGGTGTTGTTGAAAAGTTCTGACTAAAACTAGAAAAATGACCTCCTAGAGCCATAAAATGTACATGCTGTTCTATATATTCACCTTTGCAGTTCATTGAATTAGGTGCATTTTTTCTCAAGATACTTTAACCATTCCAAAAAAATTCTGATTTTTAGTCAATAATTTTTGGAGTGGATGAGGCTGATGGACTGTGGGGAGGTATTTGTCTATTTTTTTAAATTTTAATTATAGGCCCTTGTCTGTTGCTTAATTGCTTCCCATAAAGCCATTACTGCAAGTTTTATTTCAGCATGGATTTGATTCCTGCTTTCAAGAAAAACATTTGAAATTTCAAAAAATATGGAATAAAGTTTGACTTGCTTTCCCCCCAATGAAAATTTTAATTCTTTTTATTTTTCTTACTTTGTATTCTTTTGGGGTCATAATTTGATTTTATTATTGTTTTCATTCTTGAATTTTTTATTATCCAACCTTACATATTTCATAACAGTTTGATTACATTCCTTTTATCTATGATCTCATAGATTAGGGTCCCAAGTTATTATTAGTGTTGTTGAAGGGGCACGCAGTCATTTAATTTAATACTCTTGATATTAACTCTAATAAAAACAAAGTGTAAAAATGCCAAAAGCAAAATAAAAGTAATCCATTATTTTAACTATAGATATATTTACTTTACTATATAGTCACGGGAAGACTATTTAGTTTTGAAAGCTATTATGGCCTTTTTAAAAATTTTAAGAATAAAAATATGTTCATATTCTCAAAAAATATAGCTGAAAAGATATTTTATAAGATTTAATAGCATTTCAAAACAGTCATGATAAGTTGGGATGCTAATCTAAAAAATAACCCTTTTACAGATTGTTTTTAAGAAACATTTTGATGAAATTTTTTTGGTAAGAATTGACATTTTTGTTTATCATTAGTAATTGTCAGAAAACAATTTTCCATAAAAATTGTTAGTGTATTTGCTGTTAATAGTTTACATAATGGAGAAACAATGTTGAATAAAAGAAGAAATCTAGCAGTAAAGGAATTTTTTTGCTATTATTTTTAATTTTGATGTTATTGTACCCTTTTAATTCCAACTTGTATATGTAGGCATCTTGTCAAAATTGACAATTGGTACAGTAACTTCTTACACTTAGTGGTAGTTATGTGAGAGTGGTTTTCTCAAATGTACACTCTTTTCTCTGGTGACAATCATGACATATTAGAGGCAATAATTTCTTTTTGTCAAAATGGGACAGAAAATGAGTGAATTCACATCTTTCCCAATGTTATGTGAACATGAACAGTTTTGAACTTGCTTTGTTGATTCCATTTTCCAAGACAATTATCATTATGCTACTTCACATATTACTTGCACTTCTTTATATAAGACAACCAAAAGTTGTACACCTTGTTTTTTGGGAAACATTTTGTAGGGCAATAAGAGAAGAAATTTTTTGGTAGATCATTCATCCATTAAGTATATTCCTTGCTTAAAAACCATTAAATACATGTCCGAGTCACTCCCTTTACCATCCATAAGCTTGTCTTCTATTATAAATCCTGATTTGGAGAACTCATCCTTTCTTCTTTGTCAAGATCTTCTTCTATCACAATATCTTCCTCTTGAATTCTGGGTCTTAATTGGTCAGAATGAGCCATTAAGCGTTTTCCTTTCTTTGATATAATGGCCATGTTATATCCCCTTTGCATGATGAAATAAGCTCTCTAAGGACTTGCTACTTTGTCTTTTTTATACTGCATCTTTTCATTTGTCAATTAAAACATTCTTAATGGAGATCTTATTTGTCTCCCCATTAATGCAGATAGGCTTTGCAATCTGTCTGCATGTGGAATTGTCCTATAACTAAGCAATAACCTTGGTAAGTAACAGTTGGTAGTATCTCTACTTGAAGAAAATGCCTTAAATCCTATTTTACTTTCTGCACCATTCTTTCTATATCTCATTAGAGTGGATGATATGGTGGTGTTTTGTAAGGGAAGCAGCCAATCCACCTCAACCAATTACATAAATCTTCATCACAAAATTCTGGTGCATTGTCAGTTACCAATGTTTTAAGGACCCCATTTCTAGAAAATATTACACTTAATATTTGCATTATTGTAGTCATTTTTCTATCTTCAACTTTAAAGACTTCAGGCTATCCAGAAAAGGAGTCTACTAAAATTAAAAATAGTCCCATTCCATTAATGTATGCATGGTCAATATGAACACAAGACCATAGTTCTATTACTTTAGGCCAGGAGTATATTCTTCTTTGTTGAAAATTTTTTATCTCTGCACATTTTGAGCATTTATGTACATATCTTTCTATATTATGATAATACCCTGGCCACCATGCCTCCAATTTTAATTTCCTCTTTGTAGCTATTATCCCACAATGCACATCATGTACACTTTTTAAAATATCTTTTCTTACCATTTCTGTTGGTACTATAACATCTCCATTGCATATAATGCCATTTCCATTGTTAATTTATGCCTTGTTTCTTTATAATGTCTTTCAGTGTTTTTTTCCACTTGTTTCTTTTTCTTGTTCCGGTAATCTAAATTAATATCGGATCACGTATGATTCCCAATGCCAATCTTTGTAGAGATAATATGTAAATTTAAACTCAATCTAATATTTCTTCATCTGGGATATCAATTTTTTCTTTTTGATCATTTTTAAATTGTAACCTTGACAGCACATCAACATGTGGTTTTGTATTTCCTTTGCATTACTCAATGTCAAAATCATATGCCATTAATTTTAGTGTTGACCTTAGAATTCTGGAAGAAGTAAATTTTGGTAGTTCCTTTGTCAGGTTAAAAATAAACTTATGGTCTGACTTTAACTTCTTACCTAATAAAAATTGTCAAGCTTTGTCTGTGCTCTAGACAATGCCTCTTTTTTAATATTTGAATAATTTATTTATCAATCTTCTTGAAAGGTAGATTATTGGATGGTCATTTTGTAATAAACTTGCTGACACAGCTCACTTACTTCTTGAGTTAATGTAACCTTTTTGGGATCAAAGATTTTTACAATGGCTTTTTCTGCAAGAATCTTTTTTAAATCCTTAAACATTGAGTTTTGCTTTTGAGTCCATTTGAACTCACTATACTTTTTACACAGTTCAGCAAATGGTTATAAAATTTAACCAATCTAAAAAAGGATTCTATTTCTTTTTTATTAGTAAGTATAGATACCTATAAAATTTTCTTAATCAACTTTGGATCTGGTACAATACCATCTTTTGAAATCTGGAATATAAATATTGCAATCAAATTCATATTTGTTTGTGTTTATTGTCATCCCATCATGTCTTAATTTGTTTAACACATGTTCTGTTTTTTTTTGTTTTAATTCATCTTTAGTGGTGGTACCAATGCAAATATCATCTTGATAAATAATCATATTACTAATTTTGTCAGTTAACATGTTTTCCATCACTCTCTGAAAAATTGCACTGTTTTCACTCCTAAAGGCATTCTTGTCCATCTTAATCCTATGTGGGTGTTTATTGGGGTAATTTCCTTGAATTTATCATCAATATGTATTCGATTATAGGCAGAGTTTAAATAAATTTTTGCAAAAGATTTTATGCCTGATAATTTGTAGATAGCAGTTTTGAAATTGGGGATAGGAAACAAATCCGAACATATTTTATGATTTATACCTATTTTAAAATCACATATTTTTAAGTCTCCATCTTTATTCCGCAAAACTCCAATGGAACACTCTCATTAACTGCCACCTGGAGGAATATGGTCCAAAATTCCCTCCTCTACCATTTTCTTTAACTTAACAACCACTAAAGGTAGAAGGTGAATAGGTAATTTACAGGATTTAAAATAGGAAGAGGTACAATTTTCATTTAATTGCATGCTCACTTTATACCCTTTTTGAAGATCAGTGCTAATATTTTTGGCAACTAAATGATGATGATACACCACAAAGTGCACAGCAAGAATAGAAGAACATTGCTGTATAGCAAGGATGGCTAACCTGTGGCACATGCACCATAAGTGGCGCCTTGGATGCTTACAAGTGGCGTATTGCATCCTTTTGATGAAAAGAAACTAAACCACTTCTACTCATTCATTTCAGTGATTTAATATTTATTGCATGTCCTTTGCAAAAGTGCTAAAAGGATACGCCCCTGGTCATAAGCATATATTTTTCAAATAAATAGATTTTATTATAACTTTAAAATATGTCCATATGGCAACTAAATGATGATGATACACCACAAAGTGCACAGCAAGAATAGAAGAACATTGCTGTATAGCAAGGATGGCTAACCTGTGGCACATGCACCATAAGTGGCGCCTTGGATGCTTACAAGTGGCGTATTGCATCCTTTTGATGAAAAGAAACTAAACCACTTCTACTCATTCATTTCAGTGATTTAATATTTATTGCATGTCCTTTGCAAAAGTGCTAAAAGGATACGCCCCTGGTCATAAGCATATATTTTTCAAATAAATAGATTTTATTATAACTTTAAAATATGTCCATATTACAACACGTACTGAAAGGAAGTGAATGTTTGTGTGGCACATTTAAATTAATCATACAAAATATTGGCACATGGAATCAAAAGGTTGGCCACCCATGCTGTATAGTGTTTCTCTAAAAGACCTGATCAGTATTCTTTACTCTACATTTGATTTCTCCTATAACCAACATAGGTAAAATCCTATTTTCAAATCCCATTACACTAATCTTTCAACTACTGTACTATCCAACCATTTTAGGTGTTTGCACTGTTTAGTAAATTACTAGGCATTTCAGGTAATGACCGAGTGAAGTGCATTTACACTACTTGGTAGTTTTGGTAGTGAAAAGTTATATATCTTGTTTCATTGGAAAAAGTAAAAGTAACATCACAAAGTTGGATTAAATAGAAAGATAATCCTTTATCATGGACAGTGAGTTAAGAACAATTTATCTTTGTGAATTGAATAAATGGTGTGATTTAAATTTCCTAGTAAGTTATTATTGTTAACAGAAACCTGAAGAAGGTTGTGGAGTCAACAACCAAACATTGTGGTGATAACAACCAAGATGAGGACACTAGATTGATTAAATCCTTGTATAATAATAAGTCATCATCTCAAAAAGTCAGATTAAAAGACTTGTACAAATAGATCAGTAGATGATAATGATATTTGCTTAATTCACAAATTCAAAGAAATAACAATGAGAGGATACTGAAAACCAAGATGAGGACACTAGACTGATTAAATCCTTGTATAATAATAACTCATCATCTCAAAACAATGAGAGGATACTGAAAATTTCTTAGCCCAGCCATTTTGTTAAGTTGAGAACTTTTCAGCACCCCCCATATAATAACCAAAACCAGGATATTAATCTAAATAGATCTAAATAGATCAGTGTATAAGAATGATAATTTCACATTTTAAAAATTCAGGCACAGATGGCTTTTACAATCAAAAGGATGAATCTAGTCTGAATAGATCAGTGTATAAGAATGATAATTTCACATTTTAAAAATTCAGGCACAGAAGACTTTTACAATCAAAAGGATGAATCTAGTCTGAATAGATCAGTGTATAAGAATGATAATTTCACATTTTAAAAATTCAGGCACAGAAGACTTTTACAATCAAAAGGATGAATCTAGTCTGAATAGATCAGTGTATAAGAATGATAATTTCACATTTTAAAAATTCAGGCACAGAAGACTTTTACAATCAAAAGGATGAATCTAGTCTGAATAGATCAGTGTATAAGAATGATAATTTCACATTTAAAAATTCAGGCATTTTAAAATCAAAGGATGAATCTAGTCTGAATAGATCAGTGTATAAGAATGATAATTTCACATTTTTAGGCACAGAAGACTTTTACAATCAAAAGGATGAATCTAGTCTGAATAGATCAGTGTATAAGAATGATAATTTCACATTTTAAAAATTCAGGCACAGAAGACTTTTACAATCAAAAGGATGAATCTAGTCTGAATAGATCAGTGTATAAAAATGATAATTTCACATTTTAAAAATTCAGGCACAGAAGACTTTTACAATCAAAAGGATGAATCTAGTCTGAATAGATCAGTGTATAAGAATGATAATTCCTCATCGTAGAAATTGCATCAGAAATGGCTATAACATGATGAGGAATCATCTGAAGACACCAGTATAATAATAATTCACCACCTAAAATTCCTAATTAATTTCCTTAATTTTAAATGTGAATTTTTAAAATCATTTGATGGTATTTCTGTATTTGAAAATCTTGTAGATTTGAATGTATTTATTCGCTTTTATATTTATGATCCTCATTTCAAATACTTGCTTGTTCTATTATAAATTATAATAATCTTAAATGTATAAATTATGATTATCTTTAAATGCTTCACTGACTGTTGCGTATCAATTGTTATTACTTTCATGTTAACCAGATAAATAAAGCGCAGTGTCCGTGTGTCCATCTGTCCCATTTTCGATCTCAGCGAATCTTAAACAACCAGAAGTAACTGGTAGTAACTACTGTAGTTACACATGATTAAAAATTAAATAAATAACTCATTTAAAGTTAAATTTAAATATCAAACAGAGTGAAAGGTTTTGAAAAATTAAATTCTTTATTAAAGGTTTCTTTATTGTATAATCAAACCATGATTAAAACTTAAATGGAGCATGGTATGTTACTCATATGTTTTTTTTTTACTTTTTCTAGCATGCGTACTATGACATATGTGAAATATTACATAGTTTGGGTTCCCTAATGTCTTTTAAGAGTGACTTTATGTGAAAAGACCACAAAGAATAGTGATTTTAGAAGAAAAGAAAAATTGCACGCAAAATAAATGTAAACAAATGGAGATCAGATACATATATAAAGAAAAGTTATACTAAATTAAGGTGTCAAATGAAGATAAAATAATTTTATTATTTCTAAATTCTTATAACTTTTATGTACATAGGACACTGAAGTTAGAAGGCCAAAGGCCCAAGAGCCGTCCACAGGAGATTGCCTAATGTCCACCTGAAACGTAGCTTTTAGGCTAGCCATTAAATAAAAAATGCAATATTTATTTCCTATTTATAATGTTTAACTTCTTCATGCATTTAAAAAAAAACAATTACAGTCCATATTTCACATAAAAGTAAAAAAAATCTTACAAATCAAAGGAAACTTTATATATATTACAATTATAATTATGGAAATTACAGGTAAATAGTAGAAAAGAATTGTAAATTTGGGATGTTTAATGACTAGAGGTATCTGCAATAAAAGGTGGTGTGATATTTCTGTCTTTTAGTTGCCATATGTATGAGGATAGTATAGTGCTGTTTGAGTATTTTCTGTTGGAGAATGAGAGGCCATGGTTGTATTTTCTTTCCTTGAATAGTCCCTCAGTGGCTCTGATGTATTTGTTGTTACCTTGGCTTTATATATTATATTCGTTTGTTGGCAGTTGCCTTGGAGTGGACAAGTTGTTTTATTTCAACAGTTGCATTGAGGTTCCTTGATTGTGTTATTACAGGTTGTTACTTTTTTTGTTACATTTTACACCCCCCCCCACACACATATATATATAATGTATGTATATATATCTGTGAGTGTGTATGAGTGTAATTATTTTAATATGACCAGAAGTTTCCACTATAAATAGATAGCCAAACCGTCCATCTCTTTTTATTGAATACTTCTGCTAACTTAGTAGAATTTTCTCTTATTTCAAAATTGAAAAATAAAAAACTATATTTTATTTACGTTTTAAATTACTTTTAGCCCACAGTTTATTTTAGCTTGTTGAAAAATACCAATTAATTTTGTAATTGTATTGCATTTAATTTTATTTTTAATAAATGCATATAGCGCTCATATTTTCACAACACAATTCATTATTCACATGTTACTACTTGTTCTACTATTTCTCTTTCTATATTTTTACGTCATCAGGTTCACATAGACGATGTCACATTCTCTATAATTATCGATTTGATAGTATTTATTATTTCTTATAATTTTCTTCGATGATTGGCAATTAAAAATAAAGACGTATGAAAACGTAATCCATTATTTTATCATTCATTTTATCGCAGTTATTTCCCTTACACTTAGGTAAGCCAGTCATCAGCTTTCGATATCAATAAAATATCGATTTGACCGTTTCCTGTTATAGTGAAAGAAAAATTACCTAATCCTGATATTATGTATTTAAAACCTTCAAATTTCAACATATTCGGTGTTATATTCCGTGCTAATAGGAATATATACTTGAAAAAACACGGTGGATAAAAGTAAAGGTTTATTGTAGTAAAAACCAGTAATATAAAAATAAATGTAACAGTTATGCACAAGGCCGTCGTAAGTCAATCCAGTAGTGAGTGCTACTATTGGAAGTTCAGTAGTTCTTGTGTAAGTCTGAGTCATACTCAACAGATCCCAACCAGATTCTATAGTAATGACTTACAGATACTTATAGGTCATTACTGCCTATAGTGTAGTCACTCATGGAGGGGGGGGGTGGCATGTTATTCCATTACATCATTCAGATTACAGTAAATGCTGCACTATCTGAAATCAATGGCATACTGAATGAAGTCTTAATTTATTCATTAGGCCATATAAAAAAATGTATGTTTTATAATATTTATTTTTAATAATATTTTTCATAGATAAAGAAACAATGTTTTTAAAAGTTATATATAAAGAATAACAGTTTCTAAAAATTATGCAATTCTATTTAGCTAATGTGAAAATATAAATATAAATGTATATTCCGTTGCTATAGTTTATTATCACAATATTTTAGACCATCCATTTTGTAGCCTTCTTTAGCCAATCCATTCTGTAGATTTCTTTATCATTTTAACAGTTGTTTGAACTAATTTAATTATTTATTTATTTATTTTTCTTTAGTTTCCCCACAGTGTTTTGGTTGATGTTTTCTTTAGCTTCATTCAGGTGTACAATCCATAAAAGAAAATAACACTGAAGAATGGAACTGTAAAAACATTGCATTATTACCAAAAGTAATATAAAAATGTATATATTAGTCTAATCACCTATTGGAATGATAATAACTCTTCTCAAAATTATAGACTGTATATTTCCAAAAAATGGTTTCAATTTTTTCCTAAATCACACTTTATCACACTTTTTATATTTATAATATATACATAGCTAGTGGTATTCCAAGCTTTGATAATCTCTCCATATAAAAAAATTATAGAATTTTAAATTCTCCTAGCACTACAACAAGGTGAAAGTTTATTTAGTAATTTTTAAAAAAATTGGAATTCTCTGAAGCCAGCCAAATGATTTGTCTGTTAATGAATATAATTGTGATTTAATATTTGTTTTAATATCACTATTAACCCATGAAAAGTCAAAATAAGAGTTTTCTTTGAATTTATACAAAGAAAACCTTTAGAACTTTCCATTTCTTTCTATCAAATAGTTTAGTGAATGTACCTTCTTTTAAAGTAGTCTGTGTGTTCCCTTTTGCTTAAATAGGACTGTACAAAACTTATACTAAATTCAAACTTTATGTACTCCCAGTTTTATGCCTCTCACCATAGAGTCATAAATCAAATACAAAATTTAACTTGATGTGTGTGTGTGTGTGTATACAGGTAGGTGAAATAAACACCCTTTGCCATACTGAAGGCACTTCATCTAGAAAGTAAACTGATATAAAACCAACCACTCATAAGAATGCCTATAAATCTACAGTCTATCTGAAGTTATGTGAATCACATAAATCTTCAAATATTTTCGTGTTTGGAGATTTTAAGGTTCATCATGTGAAATAGCTTAAGCATTCTAACATTATTGTCACCAGTATTGAAACTTTCAATTTTTCCTGTCTTTCAGTAAAATGATTATTTTCCCTACTCATTTCCCTAATAAATCTTATCAACATTCTTCTTTACTTGATTTTTTTTCTTACCTCCTCTCCTAGCTCTCATAGATCATCACAATTTTGTCCTCTTAACAATTTGGATCATACTGTAGTATTTGTTGATATTTCTTTTAAGATATTTATTAGACAGGAACCTCATATTCACAAGACTTCTTTCTGTTATCAGCATACTGATTGGGATTTATTTTATAACTTTATTTGAGATGCCACTTGGATTGATATTCTTAACCTTCCTATTGAGAATTGTGTCACAGAGGTTTCTTCTTGGGTTAAAGCCGGCATTGATGCATTTTGTATCTTCTTATAAATATCAGTTGAAATAATAATCTTCTTGGTTCACACTGGCCAGTTCACTTTTTTGGGTTTACTCGTCTGATAGTTTCAATCACAACTGACACCTATTTGTGTGTGCACACAGTAATTGTAAATGTGTCCGTTAATAGGCTAAGTCTTTGTTTGCTGATAGAATGAAGCACCATGTAGCCTCTAACAAGTTTGGTACTCATGACTACTGCTAGTTCTGTAATAATGTGTTAAACAAGAGTAAGCCTTCTATTCCTCCTCCCTTCACTCATTTTGAAGTGTTCACATTTTTTGCTGATAAAGCAGAATGTTTTACCCATAAATTCTCTTCATATTATACTCTTGACTCAGCTTTTGAATTTTCACTTAGAAATGAGTCTCTATTGAGTGATATGCATATAACTCCATCCATACTTTCTACTATTATCTCTAAACTGAATCCCCACAAAGCATGTGCACTTGATGATATCCCTGCAATGGACCTTGAGAAATGTGCTCCTGAACTGTTTCCAGTTCTCTCTCAACTCTATAATATATGCCTTGCTGCTTCTTGCTTTCTTGCTTGTTGGAAATCCTTTTCTATAATTTCAGTTTTTAAGAAGATGGGCCAAGCATCTGATCCCACTGATTAGTGGTTTATTTGATTCAGTCTTTCTTATCAAATTGCGAAATGAAAGTATCTATCTTACATATTTACAAGTCTACCATTTGTCCTTGCTTTGAATATTGCTGCCACATATGCTCCTGCTGTATATTTAGAGTTTCTTAATAAAATCCAAAGAATTTGCAGCTTAGCTTCAGTCACTTTTTCACTGCCAGAATTTAGTTTCCCTGTGCCTTTTGATAAATACTTTCTGTTCTGATAAATCTTCCTCTACGGTACCTAGACTTTATGAATTTAAATGTAGTATTACATTGACAGCAAGGTCACATCATAACCAAAGGTTGTCGACGGCCACGGGGTGAAGACGCAAGAAAAGATTAATTCCCAGTTCATTATCTACACAGAAAATTCAATCCCATGTTTTTCATTGTTCCGAATTGAGAGACAACCCAGTCGGCTTTCCACACCTTTGGAGTCTCGTCAAGGACATTCTCTAAGAAAATTCTCGTCTCCGAATTATGATTTCAAATCCTATCCGATTATCTCCTTTAGTCCTCACAGCCAATATTTTTAGCTGTATGCCATAAACCAACTGTAAAAATCTTTGCCATATGACCTGTCGTAGTTCAATGTTGTTTTCTCTGCTAGCCGTTTGGTTCCTGGCCTTTTTGAGGAATAAAATCTTCAGTCTTTCTCACGGAGGTTTATTGGTATGTCGTTCGGTCTATTCATTGGCCCTTATTATTTATTAGGAGTCTATCAGTATATTCGTCATTCTATTCATACAACCTCCTTATTATTTACCAAATAAACAAATAGTGTCACATCTCACCTTACCCTTCCCGTCATTTACTTGTAAATGAGATCTCAAATCTACTAATACTCTATTTATCATGCATACTAATTCATGCAGCAGAAATTAAAATAACCCTTTTTTCATGCAATGTTTCTTTTTTTTTTTTATAAAAGTCTTTCCTCATCTTTCTTTTCATGCAAAGTATATAATCAATCTTTCTTCTTTTCTATCTTCATGCAGTTTCTTTAATGTTATGCGTGTGTGTGTGTGTGTGTGTGTGTATGTTTGTTTCATGGTTTGTTCTTCTTGGTTATCATTCTTCTCTCCGCAGTAGGAGAGGTTTTGCTTCTTCCTTAACAGGTGTTGGCTCCATTTCTAATTCTGTCGAATTCAATCCGGTTTCTTCTTCATCTTTATTTGATCTGTTCGGGTAAAGATCACTGAATGGCATCCCCTTCTCGTGTCATTTCATGCTCGCCAAAACATCATTAGTCAATATCTTCCTATACTTTTTAAATTTACATATCACTGCTACTATTGCAGCAATGACCACCAAATGTACCTATCACTGCCGACCAGTTCATTACGATTCTTTTACAATCCTTCCAAACTATACTTTCTTCTCCTAAGATAATTTTTTTAAGCATTTCACCCCAAGCAAGGCGGGAAGCCACTAGGACGCAAGGGGTTACAGAAAATTTCGAGCAAGATCAGATAGGAATGATAGAAGAAAGGATGAGGAGAATGGTAGTGGATAGATCAAGGCAACTGGAGATGTTGCTTGACATTACACTTGAATAGCTGGAGATTATAGCTTACAGGGAAACAGGAATAGGGAAGGGAGTTCCACAGGCGAGAGGTGCGAGACATGAAGCTATTGGAGTAGAAGAGACGGCTACATTTAGGAGTTTCGACAGTGAAGGGGTGAGAGTGGGATGCCAGCCTCGTATGGCGCTTGAACTCATAGTTTGTCCCTTAATTGATTCATATTAATCCTCTCTATCGGCTTTAATAAATTTGGCATTTTTTCTAGTGTAACTTTAGGGAATTCGTTCACTACCGGTTCCCATAATTCTGTGCAATTACCTAAGCTTTTGTCAATTATACCTATAATCGAATCTTTTTCTTCATATTTCTCTTCGGCCTGGTAATATGGGGGTAGAGAAATGGATATCCCATATTCTGAACACTCCAGGAGTAATTTTCTTAAGGACAATAGTGGGTCCACTCTCAGCGCCCCAGTAGATTCTCTCCCACATACCCTGGACAGATCACTCGGTTTCTGTGCGGCCATTACCCAGACTCCATCAGATATACTGATAGCTTGTGGCAACACAGTGTTTGTCAATAATTCTACTTGGCAATTTTTCTTAATCTCTTCCCTATTGTCTTTAAACAATTCAAGTATACATAGCCTATGATTATCTGTTACATATATAGGACTTAGCGAGGTACATATTCCCAAGGCATCATCTCTACATTTCCTTGCTTCTTCTGTTAACATCAGAAATTTTGTTCTAGCTGAATTCAAAGCTACATACTCTGTCTCATTTTATATCTCGCAACTGCCCCTAAGCCGTGATTTACTCGGGGGTAGGGATAGATAAATTTATGATTTGGTATATTTCAAAAATACTTTCTCTGTCTTGTAGTAGAATGGACACCACGACTAACAACTTCTTATCCTCTTACAAGGTAGCACAACTAAGTGCATTGTAATATTGCCATAATTCTTTGGTGGGGTCCAACTCAGTCTGTATTTTTAGTAATAATATCTTCAAGTTCCCAGGAGTCATTATGCTTGGGGACAGGTGTCCTAGTGATAACACATCCAATTGAGCTCACACATGCTCTAATAATAATCGTCAGTGACTGACTAGTCTGTCGCACCTTGTTAGTAATGGTTATTAACTAGAAATACTATTGCATAAACCCACTCAAATTCTTGCAATTCAGTTGTCACAACCTCTGAACTATTAACTACTTCTTGTTTTAGTTCACTCAGGTGGTTATTAACCAAGTGATAGTGGCCCTATTCTTTACCAGTTCTAACCTTGTCACATCCAGTATCCATATACTTTCTCTTGCCACCTTGGCTAGAACTCTTTGATTTTTCTCTACTTCTCACAGCTTTCTCCTTATAACCTTGACGTCATCTTGAGTTACGGTTCCAAACAGGACATTTAGCGCTTTTCCAACAATGGGGACTACTGCTCTTTTTATCTTGTTTGTAGTAGTTCAATTCCTTTTAGGCAATTCATCATATCTTTCCACTGGGATTCCATTATATCTGTTTCCAATTCTAGGGAGTATAACAGTCTAAGATACTTTCCTTCTCTGGAATAATTTTGCGCTACTTCACCCTGGATTCACCCAGCCCTTTTAACGCACCCTCCAATTTGTCTAATAGTAACTTGTAGGGGGTTTAAATCTATCACAAAGGCAACCAACTATTTCGACCTTGTTATTATCACATCGCTCGTTTTGTTAAATTATTTATTTTACCTGTGTTTCCAAGCTCCTATCATCACCATCATCATCATCATCAACAGCAGCATCAGTTCCTTCGTACCAGTCATTCCTGCAAAGGTAGGAGGATTCCTTATTTTCACTCTTCTCACCAATCATGGTCTCGTTTATATTTATAATTAATTATTTAATTATTACGGAGTACTTCTACTTCCTTGTCTTATTTTCCCAATTTACTGTTTCTCCTTTTAACTAGCCTTTAGTGAGTTGATTGGATTCAGACAGATGTGCGGCGCTTCCGCCCTAGAGGTCGGGTCTCATCAATACCACCGCCGGACATACACGAGCCCATGTGCACACCAACGATAGCACCAACAAAGAATTTTCTTCGCCCTCCCTGACGCGCTATCCACACCTCTATCCTTTTCAAAGAATTATTCTACTGGATGGCTTATTTTAAGGAATCCGATGCCATCACACACCGAATCCATCCATCCCATCCTCCTTACTTTTCAGTTTCAATTTGGACCATTAACTATCAATATGATTCCGGAATTATTCCCTTCAATGTGAACTGTTATCGCTCTCCGATTCATCAGAGCCAAACAATTCACTTCATTAGTAATAAGCCTCTATTATTAAAATATTACTCATATATAGATCCACAATATCAACCCGATATTTCCTCTCTTGTGTTTCAGTAAACACCTCACATTAGTAATAAGCCTCTATTATTGAAATATTACTCATATATAGATCCACAATATCAACCCGATATTTCCTCTCTTGTGTTTCAGTAAACACCTCATATCATGGCAACGTTACAGGCTAACACCACATCATTTCCACACCCTGCAACGAGGTAGTACACGCCCCAAATCGATGTCACCAGTGACATTAAGTTCGTATTTATTCAATAATCAACCGATAGTCTATATATCTATATCTCATAATGCAATAAAGTAATTCTTTGTTCAAGCAATGAAAAGAAAAAAAATCACTATTGCCTTTTTCTTTTTTTTAATGCCAAAAAATAAAGTTTTTATATCAACAGGCGGCTTCTAAAATCTGATTTAAATTTAACTTTCCCCAAAATAACCATTTTAGTATTCCCTCCTAATAATAAGGACTTTTGACGATAAAATCTTTCCGTATCTAATATTTTTCTTTCTTCATAACAGTAGGTAATGATATCATTCTCCAATGAAGTTCATTCCTCCCTTCCCCTTCCAGGGGTTTCTTCACAGGGATATTCATTATTTCTCTTTCCCTTCACTTCTTCTTATTCTGTCTCTCGTGTTTTATTTTTCAACTGCTTTTGGAGTTGAGAAAGAGAGGTATTTCATTCTCCCCTTCCCACTCACTCAACTCTTCCTTGTTTTCAGGACGTTTCAAGTCAAAACCCAGGACTTCACCCGCCCTCTTACTTCTTGTACTGGGGCACCCGGGCGTTTCCCTGGCTCCATCAGCCGGAGGTGTATTTGTCGACGTGGGGATCCGGGGGCTCTTTCTCTTTGACCCTACACCACCTCGCCTTATGTCCACGACGAGCGAATCTGGTGCATCCCTGCTAATTGCAATCCAGGGGCAATTCACATATTGTTGGACCATCCTCTGTCCTATGAACTTCATGACAACAGGTACAACTTGTCGGCCTCAACCGGCTTGTAGTGGGTCCGTAAAACCCATGCCCTAACGTCCAGGCCCTAATGTCCAGGCCATTGGCAGCCTCTTCCCATTCCTCTGGTTTGACCGCCTCCTGTTTTACTATCTTATTCCACATTGGGGGAGGGTTCCTCCCCCCCCCCATCCTGCCTTCCTATCTTCCGACTTTTCTCTTGTGGGTTCCTTTCCTTCTTTGTCTCCCAAATCTTTTTACTGTCCTCAATCTCTACCCCCTCGGGCTCCCCTGACCCGTGGTCACTCATGCTAACCAAATTGAATTAAATCGAGAAAAATCTAAAATCGATAACAAATCGTCTTGGCGAGATGCAACAACAAAAGTCAAGAAATTTCAGGGAAAACCTGAAAAGTGCCCTACCTGTCATTTGTCCCTGCATCGCTATCAGTTTATTCCTCCCTTTTCCACTCTTGTTGTCTGGATGCTTGGGTTGGTCGTAGACAATCCCGGGTCAATCCGGTAGTCAATGGCACCAATTGTCGCCTTAAAGCACTTTCCTGGTCGTCCAACATTCACATCAGCTCAAATAGGTGATCGCTTCGATCCAGGTCGTGCTCTATCTCACACTGTGATTTGCTTTGATCATAAGGCAGGCCAAGATCAAATCACCGTCAGGTATCTTCGTATTGAACTGGTCCGAGCGGGGTGAAAAAACAAAGAAGGAAAAAAAATATAACACGCGAATAAAAAAAAAAAATACTATTTTTTTATATAAGGTCCTTCGTACAAAAGTTGTTAATTGTTGTTGAAGTCTAGGAGTTCGCATGCAGACAATTATTGATCCAACCACCTTCTTAAGTCATACGTGACACTTTGCTAACTTGGCAAAGTTGGTTTAGCTGATTTGGTGAAGTTTGGCACAAGGCTGATCTGAGGTTCTCGTCGGCAGATAATCATGTGGGATATCCCGTGTCCGGTGGCTGGAATGATCTCTGCTTTATTGCTTCGTGGCATTCGTCGTATTTATTGACATTCGCCCAAACTGGAGGGGGGGCGATGCAACGGGGCACTCAGTATTTTCTCTACCTGTCATCGTCATTGTCTGGGTTCTGAGAATAAATTACTTCTTAATTTGGAAAATTCCTCTCTTCCTCGGGTGATGGGCATACGCATTAAACCGCTCCATAATTTCCACCTTCTCTTATTAATATCTCCCATTAATACTCCTAAGTGGGCATAGGTAACTCTTCTACCTTCCTGGGGGTCTCTGCTGCACCCGTCACCTAGGCCACCCTCTAACCAAAGGTTGCCGACGGCCTCGGGGTGAAGACGCAAGAAAAGATTAATTCCCAGTTCATTATCTGCATAGAAAAATTTTTCCACGTCAACCCCATATTTTTCATTGTACTAAATTGAGAGACAAACCAGTCGGCTTCCTACGCATTTGGAGTCCTGTCAAGGACATTCTCTAAGAAAATTCCTATCTCCAAAATATGATTTTAAATCCTATCCGATTCTCTCCTTTTGTTTTCACAGCCCGTATTTTTAGCTGTATGTAATCAAACAAGTGTCAAAATATTTGCCATATGACCAAGTTGAATGTTATTTTTTTTCTTCGACCCGTCTGGTTTTCGGACTTTTTGAGAAAGAAAATATTCAATCTTTCTTACGGGAGTTTATTGGTATGTCGTTCGGTCTATTCATTAGTTCTTCTTTTTGTTATTATAGGAGTTTATCGGTATATTCATCGTTCTATTCATTCAGCTGCCTCATTATATACCAGTAACTAATATTATCACACACACACACACACACACACACACACACACACACACACACACACACACACACACACACACACACACATACGGATATATGCATATATATGTATATATATATGTCTGTATATACATATGTATATGAATATGTATATATATATGTGTACATATATGCGTATATATATCTCTATATATGTATGTATATATATGTATAGATATGTGTGTATATATGTATGCATATATATGTATAAATATATGAATGTATATATGTATCTATAGATGTATATATATGCATTTAAATATATGCATATGTATATATATGTCAATGTGAATATGGGTTGACGTGGAAAAATTTTCTATGTAGATAACGAACTGGGAATTAATCTTTTCTTGCGTCTTCATATATGTATATATATATATGTCAATATATATGTATATGGATATATATAGATGTATGTTTATATACACGCATATATGTGGATAGACATGTATGTATATATATATGTATATATATATATGTTTATATATTTATGTATATATATAAATGCATACATATATGTATATATATGCATATATATATAAGTATATATACATGTATATACATGTGTATACATATGTATATATATGTATATAAATATATATGTATATATATATATAAATATGTATATATATGTATAAATATATATCTGTATATATATGTATAGGTGGTATATATTTATGTATATATATGCATATGTATATATCTGTATATATGTATATATATATATATATATATATATATATATATATATATATATATATATATATATATATATATAGTATATATATATATGTATGTATAAATATAGATGTAGAAATTATCTAAATAAATAGATACAATCGATCATATAATATGAGCGATTCATACAGATGTGCAAATAACTATTTATTTAATCAATGGTGGAAACAAAACAATATTCAATGTAATTATCTAGAGCCGTAATGTGTATATTAACTATTACACGCATACCCACATTCACCGTATGATACGATTTCATGGCTTTCCAATCATCAGTTACCAAAAATTATGAACTGTTCAATACGTTTATTTTTTTTTTTAAATTTCAAGATCCCATGGGAGCAACGCTCTATTGTGTGAGGATTCAAAGTTCAAGATAATTATGAATATAATATATTTTTTTCTGGTATAAATTTAAGATATAGAAGAGGATATAGAAAAATAATAAATTATTAAAAATAATGAAAATTAATGAACTAAAAAAGTTGGTAGTTAACAAATAAAAAACGCTGTTATGCAAAAAACAATATAGGGTTAAGATACGAAAAATGAACAATAATAAAAAATAAAAAGACAATGTTAGGGAGGTAACTGGATATGGCAAAATATTAGAGAACTCGTCATTCGGTGTATTTTATATATTATATATATATATATATATATATATATATATATATATATATATATATAGATAGATAATATTAGTGGTAAATATACATACATATGCAAAATATATAAATACCCATACATGTATATTTTTTCAATAAAAATTCCAAGAGGATAGAATCCAGGTAGAACTCAATGTCCAGGACAGAGTAAGGATATAATGAAAAGGCTTAAACAGTTATGGTTTAATCTCCCTTTTTTCTAGTATGTTACCCCTCATACTTACACTCTCTCTAAATTCTGTTTTTATTTCCGGAGTTGTTTTTTCTGTTTTCTTTTTGAATTTGTAGGTCTGATGAATTGGATCGTATTTATGATTCCAATGGAATAAATTATGACCATGGAATATTAGTGTTTAAGCCTTGTTATCATATATATATAAAATAGAAGAGCTGTCCTTCTTGACAAACCCAACGAATCAAATATATATTATTTTACCCACTGACTCTATCACAAATACAACCAAAAAATTCACCTAAACTCAACATAAAATTTGTCACAACTATATCTAAAACAATCTAAATTTTAATCAATAAAAAATAAAACAAGCCAAAACTTTAATGAGAAATTTACTCTATGAAGGAATTGTCAGAAACATTTCCGGATCCCAAGAACTTTTTGAACCAGAAATCCGAAGTATTGAGTCCTTGTATACATACTGAAAAACTTCTCTTAAGCACCTATGAGGCTGGATAAAAAAGAAAATGTATGTAATTAATCCCTACCGATACATTTATAATACTCCTCCTCCTCCTCCTGCTCCTCCTCTTCTTCTTCTTCTTCTTCTTCTTGTGCAACTGAATGCAAGTTCCATCGGAAAATCAACATAATGAGACGCATAATGAAATCTATCATCCAAATTCTGATGAATAGAACCTTGTAGAATTAAACCGGAAATAGGACATGAACAATAAGGTTTCGTTAAAGACAATGGAACAAGGAATGCAACATTTATGCTTAGAATTATATAAAAAAGAGCAGTACAAACACGGTATAATGTATACATATGTTTCAAAGATTATGCAAAAACGTTGATAAAGTATAACACAAAAACTGTTTGAACTGCTAGGTAAACTTGATTTATTTTGTAAAGATATAAAAATGATCCTGAACTTAAACTGGGAGCAAAATGACTGCATACGTAGAGAAAATTAATTCAGTAAACACACATGCACCTTCGCGCGTGGAAGCGCACGCGCGCGCGCGCACACACACACACACACACGCACACACACAAAGAAAGGGCCATATGACAAGGATGTCTCTTCTCACTGGACTTATCATCATCATCTTGCGGCCTCAGCCGAGATTGAACTCACCAATACTTTGATTGGTGTAGTTCATAATCTTGTCAATAGCTGAATTCTTGATGCTTCGCTAGGGCTATCAAGGGTGCTTTTTATCGTGACACTAAATAGATTGCCAACCAAGGCTCAGAGAGACTCCATTCACCCTCATCTAAGAGCAGGTTTTGAATTCAGAGTTTTCCTTCTCCTAGCCCAGTTGCCATCAAAGGCTATAGAACCCAGTCTGTCCTGCTATTTACCCATAGCTGGAGGGAGAAGAAAGAGGATTCACACCTTTCCCAAGGGTGTTAGCACGTAAGTGAATGTAATGGATTCGACTTGAATTTGAACTCGGCTCTCCGATTCCTCAATCCAAGTCGCTATCCATTACTCCACCGTGCCTGGACTTATACAAACTTCACTTATTTAATGAGATGATCCTGAAAGATCTGGAAGTCCTAGAAGGATCCATTATTGACTGAAATTTTAACAATATAAGATATGCAGATGACATAATGTTGATAGTAGACACAGAACTCCATGAACTCCTAAGAAAGTAATAAAGGAAAGTTAGAAGAATGGATTAAACATCAATTTTAAGAAAACATGTTTCGTTGTCAGTAGGAGAAAGAATACAAAATGCAAACTATGAAATGGAGACACCAAAATCAAGCAAGTACAAGAATTTAAATATCTAGAAATTGTTTTAACAAAGGATAATCGAAAGCTCAGTGGATAGCAAAAGATGTCTCCCAAAAGCTAAACGAAATATTAAGAAACAGGAAAATTTCGTTAGGAGCAAAGAAAAGCGTACTGAACTGTTATGTAATATCGATCCTTCTAGATAGATTGAATGCTCGACACTCCCCTCATTGATAAACTCATTGATGACTTGAGATGACAAAAATATGGTTCTGTATAACGATGCTGTTAATACCTCGGACTGAACATGTGAAAAACGATGAAGTTTTAAAGAAAAAAGGAGATTTCTACTTAAAATCAGAAAAAGAGAAATAACATTTCTAGGGTGCGTAACGAGACAAGGGAGTTGAAGAATTTCACTGACTTGATATTGAAGGTAAGAGAGACAGAGGAAGGCAGCAAATAACCCTACGTAACGAGCTTGTGCAAATGGTTGGCAGAACAGGAATTAGAATAGATAGCAAAAGACAAAACATACTAAGAGCTACAAAGGACAGGAAGTTGTGGAGAGCCATGATCACTCACATCTTGAGTCAGCAATATTATTGCTGTTTCACACTAAGCGAGTGTTTAAGACCAGGAAATGGCTGAAGTGAAACTTGTCGTAGCAAATTTAATATCATTAGTGTTTATTGGTTATATATATATATATATATATATATATATATATATATATATATATATATATATGTGTGAAAAGTGTATATAAATATAAATAAATATAAGTATGTATAATTATTTATATATTATATGCGCGGTATTATTAGAAAGCGCTCAATATCAGAGATAGAGTTAACATATTTGGTTGGATAGATGTGAGTTTGTGACCCTGGGTTTCACGCTTTAGCGATCGTAGCGTGAAACCCAGGTCTAAACTCACATCTATCCAACCAAATATATATATATATATATATATATATATATATATATATAATAGTATAGATGTAAATAATATTTTTCGAAGAATAGACATTTCATTAAAGTTATCGAACAACAAACAACAATATTATTAATAAAATGAATACGGAGAAAAGTGCTCAAGATTTGAGTAAACTTACTTTCACTTTCAGTATCCAGTGATAACGACCAGATATTTTAATGAAAATTCAAAAGTATAAAAATATAATAATGAAAGATTCAAGGAAGGAATGTCTAAATCACGGCAATGTTTGGGATTTGGGAGGTTATTGGGAGATATGTTGGACATTTGATGAGACTTATAGTCATTCACATTCTACTGATAATCATAACTGACAAGTGATATAAACATGAACATGTATGAAATATGATAATATACACATCTATAAGCGTTTATCTGCACGCCCACTCGGACCGAATAAGGCATAAGGTTATATATATATATATATATATATATATATATATATATATATATATATATATATATATATATATATATATATAGATAGATAGATAGATAGATAGATAGATAGATAGATAGATAGATAGATATAGATATAGATATAGATATATGTAGGTTTGTGTGTCTGCGTCGCTGTGTGTGTGTCTGTGTGTGTGTTTTGAGCGAGAGAGAGAAGGAAAGAGTGAAAAGATGTTTTTATTTCAGAAAAATCCACTACACATAGAAATGCATATTACCATCTCGAATGGATTTTTCAGGTAACGCAGAAAAATATATTTATCGTCATGAATAATATTAAGTAAAATTCGAGAGTGTCAGATATGTTTAAATATATGAATATATGAAAATTTACCTTCATTTATTACAATTGTTTGTTTTTATAGCATAGGGACAAGGAAGTTATTATCTTTAAATAATTTTAGTTTAGTTTAATTCACAGACACACACACACACACACACACACACACACATATATATTGTTGTTGTTTCAAATTTTTCAAATTGTTAAAAATGACGAAATATTTAAGCAATTTTTAAATTGCATTGATTTGCATTATCCTATTTATATTCCATAAATCTTGAATGAGTTATGTAATATAAACAAGAAAATGCAAATCAATGCAATTTAAAAAAAATTGCTTAAATATTTCGTCATTTTTAACAATTTTAAAACAACAACAACAATAACAACAAAAACAACATCAGCAACAACAACAACAAAAACAATAATAATAATAATAATAATAATGATAATAATAATAATAATAATAATAATATCTTTTCAGAATGAAATTCGCCAAGAGTCCAGTGAAGAAAGAAGAATATCAACGCTTTCATTTTTGTGTTTTCTTTTCTTGAACTTACAAGAAATTTTTAATTTTCCTTGGTAAATTTATATTTCCATTTTCTCTTTATTGAAATAAAAAAAGAGAGCATGCTTTTATGGTTACCCCCCACCCCCCAAAATCTGGAATATATGAGATAATGGAGAAATAAAATTTTTAATTCAGTCGATTACTTTACGCACTTTTTCCCTTAATATAGGACTGCAATTTCCATTTCCATCGTTTGCGGTTTCAATTGTCGGATGTAGGCCTCTAACACTTTGATTTATGATTTTTTACAATTACAAATTATTTCATAAGGCTACAGACAGTTTTTATTTTTGAAAAACATTCATTTTTTTTACTTCCAAAAGATTGTTAGGTAACCAAATGAACCTCAAGATCAGGTAGAAGACATGAAAATTTTCGGTTATGCCGATTAATCACCGAAGAGACCGCCATTATTGAGAAGAACGGATCGACACGGTTGTCTTTGTCTGGCACAAGGCTACATGGAATGGAAGATTGGAGAGTTTTTTTTTCTTGGAAAGTCAACATTCTAAATTATTTCATTTTATCAAGGTTTCTCAGACACATTAAAAAGTAAACCTAGGGACACATACAGCTAAATAGTTTACAAGAAATTAAGCAAACAGACTAAAGAAATATATCACTTTCTTTATCACTGTATATTCCACTCTCTCTCACCCACCATTTCTTCATATTAAATTATTTTTGTCTCTAGAAATTTCATCTATAGTTGAGTATCATGCTTTTCATAACAAAATGGAAATATATGCACTCCCTAATTTTACCACATAAGTTGTCTATTAACTGGAGCCACCATAACCTGTTGGGGCAGCTAACAAGGCGAAGTTTTATTTGGTTTACAATTGTTGGACAACTAGATCATTTAACCATTGTAGTTTTGAAATCATAGGGAGGAAGGAATGCTAGAGAAAATATGCGAAGAGTCATTAAAGGAGAAAAAAAGAAGAAAAATCGATAGGTGAAAGTGAGAGGGAATGTATTAGAGAGAAAAGGCGATATATGATTATGTGCAAATAACAACAGTGTGATTTGTGGGAAGGGCACCAATAATAAAAACAAAAATAAAAAAAAACATAAATTGTCCTAAATGCAGAATGCTTAATGTACTTTACATTAACGCTTTTTTCCTTTTCTTCGATATATTTTCAGTACAGTTTCTCTTCTTCGAAAGCACTATTTTTTATTTTTTTTTAAATAAACGTTTATTCTTTATTTCGAATACATTTTCTTTTTCTCTTTCTCATTATTCTCATGTGGACGCAACAACGCTCTTTCGAACAAGAATATACATACAATCGCACATTTATTCTTTGTATACATCAAAGAAAACTTTTATAAAGTATTTACATGCTCACATATGCCAATTTCTCTTCTACATACAAAGACACGCATGCAGCCATATAAATTACCCCCAAAGTCAGCTGATTTGAACAACGTGTGTGAGATGAATACAGTACAAATATTTGCCGCAACGTTTTATGAGCAGTATCCTGTGTGACATTACTGCATGTACCTAAAGAAGATACTTAAAACCAAGGGTTGGTGTAAAATGATTTACTTTTTTCATGATCAAGTTCCTGACACTTTGTGTAGCACCTCCTATGGATACTTACGTATGTGTGCACACGAAGAGCTATTCAAAGGTTTGGAGGGGAACTCAAGACTCAAAATGCCTTCCCGAAAGAAAGAAAGAAAGAAAGAAAGAAAGAAAGAAAGAAAGAAAATTATATAAATTGAGGTTTTTTATTTCTTAGTCGGTTTGTTTAGAAATACATGGGAAATACTGTCTCCAAAATTCCCGAACTTTTGGTGAGCACATGCGGGCACACACACACACACACACACACACACACACACACACACACACACACACACACACACACACGTACACACACGCACACACACACACACACACACACACACACACACACACACACACACACGCACGTACACACACGCACGCACACACACGCTCACGGGCGCGCACACGCGCACACTCATGCATAATGTCTATGTGTGTGCATGCCCATACACTAAAGCAGACATGCTCACAGATAACAACACGTATGTTGTGATGCACGCACCCTCTTCCACTTTCTGTCCAACCCATCACACTCTTAAACTTGCTTCTTGCCAACACAGATGTGTCTCCAGTAACAACAACAACAACACATGCAACTACCATGAACAAAAAAAATAATACAATTTCCATCAGCAACAGTCATAACTTCCTTTTATGTTGTTACCAACTCTCATTTAGTCAGCGGCCTTTAATACTTAAATAACAGAGAAGCCACATTCAAGTGATATTCACAAACCACGTGCTTGATGTACATACCTACCACGACCAGTATGCTTATTTCATTCGTCGAAGGGGAAATAGTCCGTTAGTGTCATGTCAGCTCATCTACTGATTGCATCAGAGTTTGAGGACAGAACATCTTTCCCGTTTAGATGAAACTATGGTAGAACCCAGAATTTATTAAAAATAATTTATTAAAATAATAGAAGGAAATAATCTTGTGTCGATCCTGAAAATAAGGGGTATGTATTGGATTGGGATATCTATGACCGCACACGCCTTACTGTATATTACCACCCCTTTGGAAAGATTCAGAAAAGACCTACAATCACCAACATTGAACTTGTGTTCAAAGGACCAACATGTTCATTAAGTAAGTATGATTTTTTAAAAACTCGACGATTGTTATTCAATTTTATACTTTCTTTCTCTGTTGACCAAAGATGAAAATTCGTTTTGTTTCGTGTAAAGAAAACGCATTTAATTTTTTTATGATTTTGAATTATAATATGGGACGTGTCCATTCTGGACGTTGGCGGTCGTAGCTATTAGCAATTTGTCTTTTTACTAACCTTCCACTCTTTTTTCTGAACATTCAGTTACACAGACTCGATTCTCTTGTCAAAATTTGATAACTCCACTCAACCGTTTAAAAAAACAGCGTTAAATATGCACACACACACACACACACACACACACACACACACACACACACACACACACACACACACACACTTGACAGACGAAAGAAAAAAGATTAGTTAATCTGAGTGGCTCATAAATGGACGATTACAGTTCAAAGGATTTTTTTAACGAAATTTTAAAAAAATCACAAATTTTGTCAACTGTGTTCCTTCGTCAAGTTGACTTAGTCTGAAGTTGACTTGGTCGAAAATAACTTCATTTATCAATATTAAAAATAGTAATGCAAAATCTTTTTCTAAATGATTTACTTGTTCAATAATTAATAACTTTTAAAGTGTCAATACTTAATTTTTAACTTATTCGTTACCATGGACAAGATAACCTGTTTTACGATGGTGTGTTATTATTTCGCAAGTTAGCAACATCACTTTTCATATTTACTTTGGTTTTGTGCCTTCTTTGGAGATACATATTTTTATGATACTTAATTCTCGTTTACATTAAAATACGTATGTATTAGAGTGATTAAATAGTTTATTTATATGAAAATAAAAATGTTATAGAAAGACTTTTTGCCATATTCATCTATTTTTACGGGAAAACCTGCGACAAGAGTTAATATATATTAAAGAAATAATTTCTTTTTGGTTGAATTAATTTTCAGTGATATACAAATTATTGAAAAATAGAGATCAATTGGATTCAGTTCATTAGGATTCAGAGTAATTCTTTACAATTCTCTTTTCTATCTAATTTTCCTCTATTGCATTTATTATATTTTTCATAAAAATTGACAGATTCCGAGCTGAACTGAATGTGACAGATATAATCGCCAGTGTTCTGCAATACATTTTTATTTATCTCATATACCGTTTCCATTTCAATACATCAAATCAAATGAACAGAACTCCAGTTTAGCAGAAATGACGTGATATTGTATAAATAGTTTGTAAATTCAGTTTAGTCTGACACAAAGTCTCAGTAATGAGACACCTGGTGAAGTTCGATCACACTACCCTAAAGAACAATTCGTGAATTAGGTTGTTAGCGAACGCTTTACGCATGTAATTACATGAAGATACATAATTAATATTGTTTAGCAATTCCTTAAGTGAAAGACAGGTTTTAACAAAATTATCGAAATAAATTCATTGATTTCAATAATGCAGAAATGTATATTATTCTTATTTAGCGACTGAAAAGTGATTTTGAAAAAACATAATTCGTTATTGCGTTCTTAAAAATCTTGAATGATAAATCCAGCACTGATTTTGCCAAAGATTGAATAAAATTTTGATTAACTTATAATTACAAAAATGCATTTTCATTGTAGGCAAATACATTTTACGCAGCTGTGATTAGCAAGTTAGTCCCACAGACCATTTTTACCGTAGAGCTTGATTCTTACTGGGTGCACTATAATTGTGACCTTTTACCAAACTAAACATAGTAAATATTAATGTGCGTAGAAGAGGACAACAAACTAGTTTTGCTCAACATTACTTCCGTATTGAGTTCGATTCGCAATGATTGCTTTAGACCTTGTATTAAACTAAATTCAGTAAATCCCTTTTTATTCTTATAATGAATCAAATATCAATTAACACGATATTTTTTTATTTTCAACTTGCAATCTAAATTCGGAGATGAGGATAATATACGCATTTTCGTCAGCTGGTCGCAATATATCAACCTGACAATACCCGATTGCTGTAAAAGAAAAAATAAAATTGAACTTTTTAAATAAATATCTATCTTTCAACTTAAACATACTTTATTAAAATTTTAAATATTTATTTTCGTTATTTATCAAAATTTACAATTATTCTATTCTAGAGTAACGAAATATGTTCCATCTAATTTTCTAAATTTCAACAAAGATCTTTCGGAGATAAAATATATACATAACTTTCATAACAAATCATAGTCTAAAGGAAATAATCTTGGGAGAGTGCCTCAGGTCTTTACAATTTTTGTTTGATATGGATTTAACATTAAAGCCTCGAAATCTGATGATCACGGTTAAGAAGCTAAAAGAAATTGCTGAAGGGTTTATGATTGTTATTTTACGTTAAAACAAACGTGCTTTCACTGGATGATCTATGATTTTTACTCACGTGGTGCATTTGTCAAAGACTATTATTACTCACGTGGTGCATTTGTCAAAGACCATTATTACTCATATGTTGCATTTGTCAAAGATCATTATTACTCACATGGTGTATTTATCAAATACCATTATTACTCACGTGGTGCATTTGTCAAAGACCATTATTACTCATATCTTGCATTTGTCAAAGACCATTATTACTCACATGGTGTATTTGTCAAATACCATTATTACTCACGTGGTGCATTTGTCAAAGACGATTATCGCGACGTTGGTAATATCTCATAGTCATAATTAATAAATTTACAATAATTGTGGTAAACTTTAAAACATCAATTTAATTGTATTTTTACAAGTTTGTGTATGTAAATATGTGCGTAAAGTGAGAAAATACATACATTTAGTAAAATATATTACTCACAGTTTACAAGAGAAAAGAAAATACAAGACGTAGGTTGTATGAACAATTAAATTATAGTCTTCCTCGAGACGAAATTTATTTTTTTAAAACGAGATTTTGTTTAATCTAAAAGTACAAACAGTAATATCTGCAAACATCAAGAAATACAATCACTGTTTTCTTCTAGTTCTGTGGAGAAGTATAGACCTGAGACAGATTCAAATGCAATTATGATTTATTATAGATATTTACTAGAATTTCGAGGAGGAAAACTCCGATTTTAAACCTCCGCTGCCTTGCGGCCCTACCCAATCATGGGAAAGGCTTTGGGAGTTAACACTGAGAACAAATTTAGACCGGAGTCCCTAAGACAATTCGATGTTTTGTTTAATTTCATTTTGTCAACTCCTGCGACGACGCCGGTGCCAAGCTGTAGTGGACTCATTTCCTTGAGGAACATCGGTAGCGTGGAGACGGGAACATGTGTAACCGCTTATCTTTAATAAAACCTTTCCCAGGCCTGTGCCTTGGAGAGGACACTCTATCGTTGTCTCGCTGCAATGACAAAACACGGGAAGCAATTACTGATGGGAGGATTCTGAAGATCTTTCTGTACGAGGAACTGGTCACAGTCAGGGGACACGAGAACGACCTCATCTTCGCTTCAACAACATCTGCAAAAGGGACATGAGGACGACAGACATAGACATCAAGATGTGGGAAGATGTTGACAGCGATCACTCAAATCTGAGATGCGATTTACACTGAGGGCTGGCGCGAGGAGAGAAGAAATGGAGGCTTTTCGACGGGGAGAAGCGTGCTCGAAGGAAAGAAAACCACACAGCGATATGGGTGGTGTATCTTCTCATGCAGTCGAGGCTATCACTCATGTGTATACCTGTACAGCCATAACAGATGCCGCGAAGTCATCAACAGCTGAGTCAAAATTCTTCGGGCGCAGATCCAGGGACTCGAGATCGACGGTTGCTACATTTTATTAGAACTTTGAATGACGTAAAATTTAACCTCATGGATAACGGAATTAGCAAACCGAGTTCAAATTTCGTCTGGAAAAGTTTGCGTGTACTTTACATTGATGTCCTTTGGAAAATCTTGAATTAATTTATTCCTCTCCCCTCAGCTATGGGTAAACAGTAAAACAGTTGGTGCACTTTAGCCATGTAATGCCAATATATCTTGGGCGTCAGGCTCGCATCTCAATCACATAAAATTCACTTACTACTGAAAACAAGGCAATATCATTTTGTGTAGTTGTAGAAATCTGTAATAATAGCAAAGGTTAGATTATCCTGGAACAAGTCCACAGGTAGAAAGCATTCAGTGGGGATAGGATTGATAGTTACCATTTACAAGACTCCGACGAAAATCGTTACCTAATTTGAGTTTTATAAAACATAATTACTATATGTACTGTTTTTATTGGACTATTGTCCATTGTGGAAGTACTCCGCTGTTACTACATTGAGAGGGTGCTGAAAAGTTCTTGACTCCATCAAAATTTGGTGATTGGATATTTGGAAGTAAGAAAGACCGAGAAATTTTCAGCACCCCCCTCATATAAGAAAAAGAATTTTCAGCACCCCCTCATATAAGAAAAAGAATTTTCAGCACCTCACTCATATAAGTAAAAAGGTTTTTATTTACAGTTAAGTAGGAAAAAATGAGCGAATTTAGTATTTGAAATATAGTTATTGTTGTGGTAGGATCCACCTAATTTGCATAGTGGAGTACCGACCATATAAATATGGTTGGTACCGGGAAGAGAGGGAGGAATCAAGAGATTCAACCAGAGACTCTGCCCGACTGCGACTAAGTCAACACATTCTCCAGGAACGGTCTTACCAGGAATATACAAAAGACTATATGTAAATATTGTGTACACTTTCTTGTTTCAATACATTTTGTTGTAAGTACATTTTGTGTTGCATTATTATTCCATGCATTAGTCAAGTTTCAACAGTTATTTACAAAGATTAACTGCGTCTATCAGAAGAATATTCAATGCCGGTCGATGACACTATACGAGAAAAGGCATCTGCTCAACAAATTTACTAATTTTCATGCTCTTGTTGGCAACATTTGGTATTTGAAATAGGTATTATGATCTATTGACCAAAGGTCCCTTCTGCTATCACTGGGACGAAACCTGCAAATGAACGCAATGCAAGCAGCAGCGTCGAATTAAAATTGTTTATTAAGTTTCTTCAGGACGAGGTTATGTTTAGAGCGAACAGAGGTGAACAGCGACAAGTATACTGAGCTGATATCCGGTTTTTTTGAACAGCGTATTGAATAATAAACGAGGATGAATAATTAAAGAACTAACCGAAGGTAGGACACAAAAATGATGTCATGTCGTTAAATACTGTTTTGATAATAAGAGATCTGTCCGGAGTCTATCTAGATATTTTGAATATTTGGAGAACTGGTTACACGGCCTTAATGTAACTCAGTAACTAATCAGAAGGTATATTTATATGCATACATGAACAGTGAGATGACATTGAGTGATATAGTGTACTGTGTGACCGATGCATTCACAATAACCCTGTTGAGAAATTTTGATGAAAATGATACAAGAAATTAATGTTCAACTATTCTTAATTATTTTCAGCGATTAGTTTTTACTTGGTGGCCAGGTAATCACGATTTTCCTTAACCATATTTTCACCTGAGTGTCAAGTTAAAAAAAAGGTAGGGGCACAACTGAACTGTAAAATCAGTTACTCATTTTGATGGCCATCAGTGCCATAATTTAAGTTGCTTTTCATTAGTTTTTATTCACAGGTGGTTGGTAAAAATGTATTTTTTTATCTTTATTACAAAAGGCACCTCGCCAACAAGAGAGAATTCACATTGGTATCATGCTGTTGGCAACTTCCTTCTTCTTTGATTTCTCAGCGTAAAAATAATATTAGAGGAATCACATTTCGGTTTCGTGTCCTTCTAATATCTGCTTATTGATGATTTCGCTTAAATTGATTTGTCACCCAAGAATGATATTGATTTTTCTGAAAACTACTCGACCGCTAACATTTTTTTTCTCCTGTAAATGAGATGAAGTATCAGTGCTTCGCGCCAATTCGACCCTAAGTTTGCACAATTGGTTCTTAATAATATATGTCTGCACGCATAGTTCTATTAGCAGTCACACACACAAACACACACTCATACAAGCACACATATAAATCTACTGTAGTGCATGTTAATCTCGCTTTTTATTACTTGTGTAATGGGCTTGATCCTAATAGGACTTTTTTTACTCGACGATTTTATCAATATTTATTACTTTCAACTTGATGTTGAATGAATTGTAAGTTTATTAAAAGTTAATAAAAAAATAGATTAAATTAAAAATAAGAAATGAAAATTAATTATATGCAGCGATAAAAAAAACTATATATTCTCTCTCATTTAATATGTACGTATATAAAATGAGACTTCGGGCACCTCGAGGTGGTGTAATGGTTAGCAAGCTTGTCTTGCTAGCGCAATTATGACTGAGTAGTGAGTTCGATCCTCACTGGGTGCCCCATAATTTCGGCCTCGTGCCACATCTGAGTTACGCTTGGTAAATCACTATAAAATGAGACTTAAAGATATATATGTGGAACTTCAACAGAAACGATGTTTATGTGCATATGTGTGCATAACTATACAATATTTCTTGCGTTTCCCTCATAGATTTTGTGTTCAAGGACAAAGAAAACGCAGGTAATCATTAGAAATCGAAAATTGTAAATCTGCAAGTGCGTTAACTTATTTGAACGATGAATTGCAACAGAACAACTTTTCTTAAGGAAGTCGACCACTGATTTTTAAGCATGATAACAGCTGTCTTCAAGTTGCAAATGCGACGCAGCAATCAATTAGAAAGGATATTTTTCCACATGCAGAGTATTAATTAGATTATGTTTTGTTTCACGCCATGCAAACCACAAGAGCTTTTAACGAGACAACAGGTCTCGTCAAAAGCTCTTGTGGGTTGCAGTTATCGAAAAATGTCTTGAATCAAATCTAGAATCAATCATATGCTGAAATACATATTTTATTTAGAAAAATGGTGTCAGTTTGTTAAAGGCCAAAAAATATTTTGTTTTAATGATAGCATAAATTTATATGAAAAAATATTTTTACCAAAGTAATGTTGCAAAACTAAGTATTACGCTAATATATATATATACACGAAAGCAAAAATGCGCTCAAATAACTCCACATTATTTTCTTTGTTATTAGACTGCACAAAACTGGAGTCATTAATCACTTTCTTAGTAGTCCAACAATATTTTAATTTGAACTGATGTGCAAATACGCGTTCCATCTTCAATCTGATTTCTAGCTCGCATCTTCTGTTGTGCCTCTTGCTAATGACCATACATTGTCTTCTTACAATCGATAGTTAGTCATTTTCCTTTAAAATTACATTGTAAATGAGTATCTGCAATTTACTTTTGTGTCTGCTATCAACATGATGTCCTCTGTGTTAAGATACAGTTAAGATTGTGCCTGTCATGATGGGACTTTAGGATTACCTCATTGCACAGGTTAAATAAATCCGGTGAGTAAATGTATCCTTGTTATAGTGTCCCATTCTATTATTGTGTACTTGTTCAATTCATTTTCTACTCCTATATTGTCGGTTCAGGATTGTTCTTATAGCTTTACGGTATAAATAATTTTTTTCGTAGCAGATCAAATAGATCTTTGTGTAGTATCTTATCCCATGCTTTTGTGTAGTCTATGAAATCATCTTTCTGCATTTGTAGTGCACAATCTGATAGAATTTTGATAATAAAAATCGCATTTCGTGTTCCAGTGTCTTTAACGAAACCACTGCTTCAGGTCTAATTCTGATACGCGTTCTGTTCATCGGAATCCGTGTTATAACCTTACTTCTGTGGCTAATTAAACTGATTCTCGAAGCTTGCATTAGTTCGCACCTGGTTTCTTAGGTAGCGCTATGAATATTGATCCACAAAAGTCTTCCGGTATGTGGCCACTGTCATTTACTTTATTCATCATTTTCGTAATGTTGTCGATATCGAAATTTTCTGAGGCTGATAGCATCTCTATTATAATACCATCTGGTCCTGCTGTTTTGTTTCTGCTCATCGATATGCTGATCTTATAACAGACTTTAATATTTCTGGTCCTTCCAAACCTTTACGTATTGCAGGTTTTCTTCTTTGGTAGTGGAAGAGTTTTACGATGTATTCGTTTCATCTTTAAATTGTGTTTTCTCTATTATAAACGTTCCTACTTCCGATTTTATGTAACCTGTCGAGGAGAACATCTTTTGTCTAATAATTTTATTTATTCTTTTACGCATGCTTGCCTTATTTATGATGCTCAGTTTTTCTATCACTTTACACATTTCGTTGCGCCATTTTTTTTATCTGCCTGCATTTGTTCCTAATATTTGAATAGAAAATATCTATGTAGAAGAAAATGGAACTTGAGTCACAGAAAGGCAGGACTACAAAGTATCATTAGAATACTGTGTGAAAACAATGTATTAAATGTTGAAGGTAGAATGACTTTACAGCGAAATCAAGCAAACACAGTCGCTGAGAATGTAACCAGTAATGATATTATTTTAGATAACTAGTCCTTTGTTCAAGATATTTTGACAAAATGACTTTTAACAAAACAATTTTTTTGACAAAACAGTTTGCAGTTGGAGAGATTAACACAAGAAAGAAAAAGAGAGGAAGGGAAATAATGAAACAAAAAATAAATCAAATAATAATAATAATAACAACAACAATAATAATAATAATAATAATAAACAAGTGAAATAGACGACCCGAAAATTATAGGGCGATAACATGTTTCTCCACAACGTATAAGTTGATCACGTCTGTCCTGACGAATCGTATTTATTCCCTTTTCGAAACAAAAATCATTCTTTCCCTGGAACAGAAGGGATACAGGAGAGGTTCATATGGCTGCAAAGATCAACTACTGATAAATAAAATGATCCTGGAAAATTTCAGGAGACGACGTAGAAATCTTAGCGCAGCGTGGATTGATTATTGTAAAGCCTTTGATAGTGTTCCACATTCTTGGATCCTTAAGACTTTGGAAATGTACAAAGTCTCCCCTGTGGTATTAAATTTCCTTAAGCAGAGCATGGGAATGTGGAACACCAAACTATACCTTAATCACACCAGAGGCACTGCCATATCCAACTGTTTAACTATCCGACGTAGAATCTTTCAAGGAGACTCTCTGTCACCCCTTCTGTTTTGTTTGTCCTTAGTAGCTATGGTTACAAAATAAATAAGAAAATATTCAATCACCTACTCTACATGGATGATCTCAAACTCTTTGCCAAAGACGACAATGAGTTGAAGGGCCTCCTCAATATTGTAAAATACTTTAGTGACGACTGAGGTATGGACTTCAGAAAAAGTGCAAAAGTAACATTCAAGAAAGGTAGAATTACAGAAACATCCTTAATAGATTTAGATTTTGTTACAAAGATTAGGGAATTGGAGCATGATGAAGCTTATAAGTACCTAGGAATTAGCGAAGGAGATGGCATACAACACCCCGAAATGAAGGAGAAGGTAAGAAAGAAGTACTACAGGCGTGTACGTCTGGTACTAAATACCGAGCTAAACTCGAAAAACAGAATATCAGCCATAAACATCTTGGCTGTCCCTGTGGTGCAATACAGCTTTAATGCCCTTAACTGGACCATAGCTGAAATTAAGCGAATGGACGCCAAAACGAGAAAGCTTCTTACTTGCTACCGCATGCATCATCCCAATCGTCGATCGTCTGTATGTGCCCAGATCCGAAGGAGGCAGAGGATTAGTTCATCTAGAACTGTCCTACAAAACTACAAAAATTGGCCTCCAATGATACTTGGAAACTACAGAAGATTGGATGATGGTATGTGTCAAGGAACATGAAAGTAGTAAGCGTCTTTACTCCGTAATAAAGGAAGCCAACAAATTCAAAATGGAGTTTCAAATGGGCGCAGAAATACAAGTACAGCGCTGAAATGGCAAAATACTTAAAAAAGACAGCAAAGACAAATACAACCGACCAGATACAGAAACAATGGCAAGATAAACCGCTTCACGGCCAATACTCTGCCCGTACCAAACAAGCTGACGTAGACAAAACCCGTACCCATCAGTGGCTACGTAGTGCAGGGTTGAAAATTGAAACTGAAGGTTGTATCCTTGATGCACAAGACCAATGCTTGTTAACTAAAAATTATCAAGCACATATACTAAAATATTGTGTTAGCCACAAAATGCAGATTCTGTGATAAATATCAAGAAACAATTAATCATCTTATATCAGGTTGCACGATATTGGCACCCACTGAATATAAAATGCGGTATGACAGAGTGGGCCAATATCTGCACTGGAAAATATGCAACATCTAAGGGAAGGAAACTGAAAGAAACTGGTATGAACACCACCCAGACCCGGTTACGGAGATAGGACCTGTTACAATTCTATGGGACTACACAATACATACTGACAAAACAATCAAAGTCAACCGCTCAGGCATTGTTATTAGAGACCACAAACAAAAAAGTGTCTCCTTATTGACATGGCAGTCCCTGCAGACTGCAATGTATCTTTGAAGATATTTAAAAAGCTGTCAAAATACAAGAACCTTGAAATAGAAATCTCAAAAATGTGGCACGTGGGAACAATCAACAATCCCTGTTGTAGTTGGAGCCCTAGGGTTGGTTGGAGAAGATTCCAGTAGATTAATTGAAGGGATTCCTGGAAGTCCATGCCTCAAAGAGATACAAAAAATTGTTCTCAAAAGTACAGCCCACAATTTACAAAGGGCTTCATCTATGTAATTTTTTTTTGTCAGTGGAAAGTGTCATGATGCCATTTCTAACCTTAGGTCTCTGGGCGGGACACGGAAAGAAATGTGAAAACGCCAGAAATCAAAGGAAATAATAATAATAATAATAATAATAATAATAATAATAATAATGTCCTGATGTAGAGTTTTAGATTAACAATGCCATTTTTCTTGCGACTTCTAAATTAGTATTTGGTATTTAATGAATGTATATATCACACTATGAAAGTGAAAGACAATGAAAACACACGTACACATATTCATACACACACATATGCACACATACACACACACATATGCACACATACGTACAAAATTACAGACAAACATATAAACTAAACACATAAATAATGAGATGCACACAGATACAGGCGTGCACACATCTCTCTATGTGTGAATAATAATAATAATAATAAAGACCACAAACAAAAACGGTGCCTCCTTATTGACATGGCAGTCCCTGCTGACTGCACTGTATCTTTGAAGATATTCAAAAAAAATGTCAAAGTACAAGGACCTTGAAATAGAAATCTCGAAAATGTGGCATATGGGAACATCAACAATCCCTGTTATAGTTGGAGCCCTAGGACTGGTTGGAAAAGATTGCAGTAGACTAATTGAAGGGATTCCTGGAAGTCCAGGCCTCAAGGAGATACAAAAAATTGTTCTGACAAGTACAGCCCACACCTTACGAAGGGCTTTATCTATGTAATTTAATTTTTTTTTGTCAGTGGAAAGTGTCATAACGCCATTTCTAACCTTAATTCCCTGGGAACTTTTTTCACAATCTGCTCTTATGGGCTAATTCTCTTGCATACATGGATTACCAAGCAGTTATATAATTGCTTTAGAACTTTTATCCTAAATTTGTCAGCTTCTTTCAGAGTAGCCCTACCACTTTCTTCATCTGAAAATTTCTTTGTAATAATGCGTTTCCAAGAATCAGAATAACTTGAGGTGATATATTCACACGAAAGTTTTGCTTTTGACTCAGTATGAAATCATGTCGGCTGAATTTTCTCGGAGTTCTTTGACAAACGAAAGTAAGGATGACAGCAGAAGATAACTTTCAAATATATAAAAACCAGGGGTTTGGAGTTTCTTACTTGTTTTGTTGAAACGCTCCAGCACTTTCTTCCAAAACGACTGCTGAAATAGCATATTTCAACTTTATCAGCTTTTAGTGTAAGTTCTTTGCTTTCAGTTGCATTCAAGCTTCTCTTGTCAGGCTTTCAAAATTTGTTTGAAAGTTTATAAAAAATGTATATCCATTTATAATCGTATGTATAATTTACAGTGTTGAAGGCATCTATTTCCATTTAAGCTCTATAGAGGAAACTGTGTGTTTAAATCGCCTCATCTTAGTGGAGATACAGAAAAGAAAATATACAACTCCTGCAAAATGCCAAAATAGTCAACAACTTCAGGTACAGTAGACACTACCTTTTTTCCAACAAGATTGAGTAAATGGGCTGCACATGGTTTATATTCTGCATACCCATTAATGTTTTTTTTAAAGAGTGCTTGCAGCCCTTTCTCCGAGTGCTTCATTTTTAGATGCTTTATCATAAGATTGATTGAGGATATGTTCAATTTTGTTAGGTTCACTCAGGACTTTTTGTATTTTGTTGACCAAGATCGTGGATGAATTATTTTCTATTGGTAGAAATGCTACAAATATCTCAGAGGGATTTCCATTATAACAGAATCGAACCACGATTATCAGGTGGTCAACATGTATCACGTCAGGCATAGAGTTAACAATAATAGAGGAGTATTTGGTTGTTGATTTGATTCACAATTTCATTTTTCACATGTTTTCTATCAATTCTTCATACACGGTTTTGGATAGGTAAGTAATATTTACTTTTTCATTTTTATGTTTCTCGAGATGTTCATGCGTAAATGGGTTGAACTCTGCAATAAGTTCAATGGCCCCCGCGAAGTTTTCATCATTTAGCGAGCCCCACTTCTCGTGGCCTCTAAATACCAAAACTCTTTAATTTAAATGCTTTATAAAATCTACAATTCTTTACAGTATTCCAACCAGAAAACTCGCCTGTTGTAAGTCATATTTGGTATTCAGAAGAGAAAAAAAAATATATATATATATACAGCCTGTACGCTTTGAGTAAACTCATCAGGATATCAAAATCTGACCATTTTTAAGTATTTGTTTGAGAAACTTCTATTTTGCTCCTTGTAAGCCCTGCTGGATTCGGGATATACATCATCTATTTTTTATCTTGAAAAAAAAATCCTGATGTCTCAAACAATTCTGTATGGATTCACTATCAACTGCTATGGGTCAGTTTGCAAGGTCACTGTATTCTTTGAAATCACTGAATTTGCTTCCTGTTTTCTGTTTCTATTCTGTCACTTCTTATTCTACGATACTTTCATATTGACCACTGTGATCGTCATCTATATCAAAAATGTCAATATTGTGTTGAGTATTGCTAGAAAGGACTATCATGGTTTGTATCTTATCAGTGGCTTCACTAGTGATCGCATAGCTTATTTTAGCTACAGGTGTTGACAAACTTTTTTACTTGACATTGTAAAATATTTTGATAGTTCTTTACATATAGAAATTTCATTAGATCGTTTTCCTTGAGTTTGCATGTTTTGATATCCACTTAAATACTTTCTTGAACTCATTGCTATTCATGGACTAACAAAATATAAAAATAACTGATTTAATTTCTTCAGATTCTTATCTTTATAGAAATATTAATAAAGTTTTTCGATAGTGGATATTTTTAAATTTCATGAAATAGTAGAGGTTGAGTTTTGTATAAGATATTTCCCTTATACAAAACCCATTTAACAAAAACATTCATTTTAAAGTAAATGTGTACTGAAAATTTCATGGAGATCTGGCAATTATTTGTTTTTCGATAGAATTTTAATATCGTATATATTGCTAAAAAACCGCAGCCATTTTGTTTTTCAAAACATTTGTTTGGTGTAATGTCTTTTACAATGTACAGATGTCACCGATTGTATACTGGGGAAAATTTAAAAATATATAAAATTCTTCTTTAATCTTTCTGCTTTCGAATGATGTAATGATTATGACGATAAAATTAATTTTTATATGTGTTTTAATCATTTTAACATAAGACGTGACCTTTTTTTTCGCCGGTGCGTCTCAGTCCGAGCCGACTATAGTAAGACATTAAGAATGGCCCTACGACCAAATATAAAACATGTCTAGTTTGATACTAGTGCACTCAGGACTGGGGAGTCGGTAGCTTAAAACCTCGAGTCCGACTCCTGAAATCTTAGAAAGTCCGACCTCGTCTCTGGCCACAGAAATATTCTTTCATAATATAGAGTTTTCATTTTAAAGAGAACAAACTTGTTTTTCAAGGCTCTGAATTCATATTTCTTTTTGTGTTTTTAATGAACACTTCTAAATGGTTCCATTTTAAAAAATGTTAAATTTATTACACACAAAACAACAACAGGGAAGTCAATTTAGGTAACAACAACAAAAAGTAAGCGTAACTTAATAAAGGAAACTTTTAGTACTAAAAATGAAATAACAGTATTACAAGTCGAGGCCCAATGAAAGGCACAGAAAGACATAAAAAAACATGTGGACATTGTAATAAGAAATATACAGAAAACTAGAATAGGAGTGATAAATGTTCTATTTTTAGAACTGTTATTTTTCTTTCAATAGCAATATTTAAACTAGTTTTCTCCGAATTCTCTAATTTTGTGTTAAATATTTTTCTATCTTAGTTGCTTGTTTGATATAATGTGTAAAAGGAGAAAAAAGTTCAAGTTTGTCTTAGATGAATATAGTTTTTTTTCTTTTGATACAGAAGTTATGTATCACTTGTTTTACGTGCTGAGCTCAGCTTCAGATTGATAAATTAAATTTGTTTGTTAATGGGTGGATAATTAATGGTCTGAAATAGGTTATTTGTGAAAGGGTCCAAATTCGCTTTTTATTGGTTACTTTTATAAAAACAATGAAGTCTGTAATTAATTATTCTCTAGTTCACTTGTGTCCATTCTATTTTTATAATTATAATGACTCCAAACAACCACATTATAAATTTTAAAATTTCCCCTCCAAATATATCAGTTTTTTTGCGCCTTTCTGCTCAAAGACGTTTAGTGCTAAGTGCCACCTCAGATGTTATGTTTTGATTTCCGAGGAAACAGATAAAATCCAGAGACGGGTATGCAATGTGACTGGTCCTGATATGGCATCTCGTTTAAAGTCGCTCTCTCACAGACGTGCCGTCGCTTCCCTCTGTCTTTTCTAAAAATACTTTCTCAGTAACTTCTCTGACTAGCTACTTTCGCTGGTTCTCAAACTGCATGAATTTAAACGTGCTACTAGGTTGGCATGTCGGTCCCACCCTTTCACTGTCGAAACGGTTAAATGTAGCCGTCTCTTTTACACCAATAACTTCATTCTCACATTTCCCGTGTGTGCAACTTCCTTCCTCTAATTTGCTTCCCTGATAGCTATAATTTCCAACTATTCAAATGCAATGTCAATCGAGATCTCCAGATGCCTTGCTCTATTCCCCGTTCTTCTGTTCATCCTTTCCTCTATCCCGCCTCTTTACTCTTGCTCCCATTTTCTGTAACCCCTTGCGTGTTAGTGGCATTTCCGCCTTGCTTGGGGTGAAATGCTTAATATATATATATATATATATGTATATATATATTAAGAGGAAAAATCAAAGGATTTTTTAATGTAAAATTCAGGTTAAAAATCGTTTTTTATGACGTCAACGTGGGGTTATATATTAGTACGTGAAATCTGTTCGTCGTTTTGTGATAAAAACACATTGATTTGGAATTTATTACAAAAATAAGATAATTGTCGGATTTTAATGAAACTTTCATGGCATTTCACAAATTTTATTGTTTAGAAAATTTTGATAAAAATATTTTTATTTGTTATTTTCCCGTCACTTTTTAATTTCATGAAAATTCGAGAAATTCTTTTTTGTAGCCCTTAGATTTAACAATCCCTCCGAGAATTTAAATCATCAAATATTTTGTCAAACAGACCCCCCACCTTAAATCTGATCTGAATCGTATAATGAAAAATCCATTAAAACTAAGACATTATTTAAATTGAAGACCTTTTAATTGTTTTTATAATTGAAATATACAGATGACTTTCGCTTCTCGAGGTCAACTGCTAATGTGTTAACTCTTATTGCTGAATCAGAGTCTATCAAGCTTTACATAAAAATGGTGAAGCTCGAGCTGTGGCTTTGGATATCGAGAAGGCATTTGACAGAGTTTGGCATATTGGTCTTTACAAGTTGAATGGCTATGCTATTTCTGGATTAATTTTTGTATCGATTCAGTCTTTCTTATCAAATCGCGAAATGAATGGTGTCTTGAAGAGCCACTCTTCTAGATTATTTTGCATGAATGCAGGCATCCTCCAAGTTTATATCCTTGGACCTACGTTGTTCCTAATTTTCATCAATGATCTTCCTGATGGCATCAGTTCTCAAGACGGTATCTATGCTGTTGACGCAACCATTTATTACGGTCAAGATAAGATCAAATTGATAGCTGATCTCAAAAATGATCTACATCTTATTTTAACTGAGGGCAAGGAGTGGCTTGTTGACGGACGCACATGACTTAATTACTTCTCTTTTTTTGGCAGGTAGTAGTGTTTCTTATTGTCTTGCACACTTTTTTCTTTATTTTTACATTCAGAATGCTTTAAAAATTTCATTTACAAGACAATTGTTTATAATAAAATTCTATTCAATCGGTAGACTCATAACGATTGAAAACAATGTTTTTTTTTTTGAGTTTGGGTTTGACCAATTCGTAAAAAAAAAAAAAACTAAATAAGACATGCGTGTCCGTCAACCTTAAACAATAATCTTTGTCAATTTTATTTTTCAGTCTTTATGATGGTTGATACTTGATCTATATCTTACTGTTACATCCCCGGGCAACGCCGGGTTCTACTGCTAGTAATTTATAAACTTTTCAACTTTTTCAAATTCAAGTGACATTGTTATTAAATAAAAACCGCAATTAATAATCATCAATAGAAAAGCTTATTACAATTCAGTGACCCCCCCCCACACACACCGACAATTTAAAAAAGAATTTTTAATTGTTTGGTGTGTATAAATAAATTTGGGTGTATTTGTAAATACGGACGTCCATACAAAAATATCAGGAAATAAAAGAGCTAACTATACTAATATAAAAAATATTTAAAATTTTCTAACATTTCTTCAGCAATACTCATTGTAAGTAAAACGAAAATTCCAAAGTACCTAAATTTCAATAAAATACCAGGATTCTTAGAATATTAAAAAAAAAAAAAATTAAGATTAAGATTACTGGGCAGTTACAAAAAGGTGTTTACGTTGTATTCGTCAAGTAATTTTTACAGTTATGTGCACTTTACTTAAAAAGCCAGCCATTAAACTATCGATAAATATGTCAACACATAAAAACATCCACCCAGGTTAAAAATATTTTTCTGCGATATTTTAAACTAAATGTAATATTTGTTTCAGTTTAGATTAATTAAACGCTAAATAAACAAAATTTTCTCACATAACGTTTTTGAGATATACTTTTAATAAAGAGAATTAAGTTGTGTTGATAAACTTGTCAATATGTACGATTTAATCGATTGTACTGATAATAAAAAATTCCAATCAATTTAAATTCGATTGGAAAGTATTTGCTTCTTGGAAATGTAACATTAATCTTGAAATTAAAACTAAAATAAAAGTTCCAAGAAAGATTTTTCATTTTTAAAATACATTTAAAACCTTATAGGTATCGCCTTTTTGGAAGATACTATATATTCATTAAGAAAAAACTTTATTAAATCAATTGCAACCACTTAAAAATATCAAGCTGGAATAAAAATATTAATTCAAAGATGTGAAAAAGTAAATGAACCCTTACATTAATATTTGGTGACTACTTCTTTCACTATGTTGACTAGTCATTATATAATTTTTAGTAAGTTTCTGACTGTAGTGAGTGCTGATTTTTGACCATTTTTCAGAATTGCTCGATATTAGATCAGGACTTTGACTAGGCCGTTTTGTGGATTTGCTTTGATGCTTCAAATCATTTACTTGTTGAAAGTTCCAGCCTCGACCTAAACCCAACTTTTGAACTGAGGACAAGGCACTTTCGTTCAAAATTGCTTGGTATCATTCAGAGTCCATTGTGCCGTCAATAAACACTATTTTGGTTGTTCCTACTGCAGCAAAGAACACCCAAATCATAATGCTGTCACCACCATGTTTAATGGTTGGTATCAAATTCTTCTCTTCAGAAGCCATATTAGAAGCTCGCCAGATATATATTGTTCCTCACAAAAAGCTCTAGTTTCGTTTTATCCAATCATAAAAGCTTTTGCAAGAATGTTTCTAGCTTTTTAATATGATCTTCGTCATAGCTGAGGGGAGCATGTTTATGCTATTTCGTAATTAGTGGTTTTTCTAGGCATTTTGCCATGAAGATCGGCATTGTTCAGATTTCCTCGAACTGTAGTTGTATGGTCATTGATTCTGGCATTGGTCAGTAAGCAATGGAAAACTTCAAAAGTCACAGCAGAATTTGCCTGGGCTTATTGAACTGGATGTCTACTTGATCTTGCTGTTATCTTTTGCGAACAGCCTCTTCTTGATTGTGATGCCGTCATACTAAAGGCATTCCATTTATAAATAATTTGTTGCACGGTAGAGACGTGCATTCCAAATCGTTTTAATAGTTTTTTTTTTGTAGCCTTCTCCATCAGGTTTCATCTATGCGATTTTCTAAAGCTTTAGGGTATTCTTTTGATCTTTGCATATATATTTTCTTAACTCTAGTTTCTAACTGCACGTTTTTGCATACACATTGAGTTATATTGTTTGACTGCAGTATACACAGTTTACCAAAGAGATGGACACATGTACCTTTGATCTTTACACATGCACAAAAAATTATTTTCACTGGCAACTATGCAAAACAAAAATACAGAATATAAATATAAGAG
>CAHIKZ030003824.1:1040000-1135000 GCA_903632075.3 Acanthosepion pharaonis | reverse complement strand
GCCTTTACTGTATGTATATATATATATATATATATATATATATATGTATTATATAATTATTTTAGGCAGCATTTTTTCATTATACATGTTTCATTAAATAATATAGACAAGTGTTGACTATTTATTTTATGTAAATTCTTCTCATAACGTCTGATAAGCTTAATAATATTATCATTAAACGAAGAAAGGAAATCACAATACTGATACATATTTTTTAATCCAATATATGCTTTCGGCTTACATAAGCCATTATCAAAGATGACAATTACTGTACAATATATTAAGCAATACACGGACAAGAATGTGATGATAGTCTGTTTAAACTTAAGTCCAGTAATGTGCAATGTATTGTTCTCTTGAATTTTAGCATCAGTCATATTTCGTTTTTCCCAGAATTTTTAGAACACTTCTCATGTAATAATTTATGTAAGGATCGTCCTGGTGCCTGCTAACTACTATTGTTAATTTTCTACAGTTTTTCTATCAGTTTTTGGTATATTATGAACGGTTTCAGCAAGTGATTTTAAACTAGTAGATTTATTAAATTCCTAATCGATCTCATTATTTTGTATCTCCTCGTTGTTACGAGAATGATAAGCGTGAGTCAAAGAAAATTCTATTCGATATAAATGTTTGATATAATGTACGTGAATAGATCCTTCACCTTTTTTTAAAATTCTAACAGACTGATTTTTTAATAAGGTCAATATAATAACTGATAAAATTAGTGAAATTTTTTCATGTAAAGTTTTATACTGTTCTCTTAAGTTTAACAAGTATTTCTCAAACAAATTTACGATATCTATTTAACATAACATCTCTAGGTTTATGGCGCTAATTAAATTTGATTTAGTGGGAGTTTCAGATTTCAAAACGTCCTCCTAATATGTTTTTAATAATAACCCAGCATTAGCGTTAGGAGGAAGGAAACAATTCGGATTTGTAATCTCCACGTCGACGTCAGAGGAACATCCGTAAATGAAGCACTTAGAATTTATAGCATTCCGTATGACTGAAATGACAGCGAGTAAATCAGAATAATTGATTCGAGCGTCTCCCATAGTTTTAATCACGCATGATTTTTTATATCATTGTTCATACAAGGTCCAAGTACCATGGAAGATAGAGAATTACTGAGTCGGGTTGTTGTAGTGCAGATTAAAAGGATATGTAGAATAGATAACAGTTAACCTTATCATTGAAGAAGTTAAGATCGTAGTCATCGAGAAAGCATTGTCCCGGGAGTCTGTTCCACAAAGTAACATTTCTTGCGAAAGAAGCCAGAACTGAAAAGAGTAAAGAATGTAGTTCGTCAGAATTACACTCCTTCATTCCTATTTAATAACTATTATAAAATCTTCCCACCAAAGTAGCATAAAATTGTATTCTAATGTGTTTAATATCAAACACTGAATTTACAAGAGACAAAAATTTCAGCAAGTTGACTACAGACTACCTGGCATTGGCACTGTGAATATATAACATGTGTAATGTTTAACTTAAATAAGGATAGTATAAAGGTACGGGTACTCATGTTATTCACTAACTCTATGTGAGCTGCTATATTGTTTAGACAAGTTAATATTAACAGATAATTTTCTTCACGCCTTGATCAACTTTTACCTAGATATATTCAGTGTAGTTAATTCATGTATATAGGGTTTCACTAAATTTAATCTGTGCTTGGGTAAATTTGTAACTTTAGATGATCCGAATAAGAGAGAACTTAATTTCTTAAACAAAACATCTCCCAGAAATAATATTTTATAGCTTGTGTAGGTTTGTGAAGCCAGGAGCCAAATACCCTTAATGTGTTTAAAGTGACAGTCCTACATAAATGCCTGAACTTCTCCCAGCAATCTTTCCTACAAAACAGGATGTATTATGTCATATTCATATACAGAAACCTACCATATTCTACCGTTATAACGAATTATTCCAGAATCATCTAAAAACAGATTTAAATTTTTTATTCGGTCGAGTGTATCTTTTTACCGAGAATTTGACAAAAATAATTTACTTACAGAAAGATTATTTGCGGTAACGTTTTAAAAATAACGTTGAACAAAGGTCTTGGTCTAAATGTCTTTTAACTTTTTAAATTTTAACATTAATTAAATTAGTAGTTATATTAATTAAAGGATCCAGCAAGATCAACTTCATTAACGGAAACAATATTATACAGTAACGGAGACTGTACAATGATTTTATTTCCTTCACTCAATCTAATTCTCTAATTTTCCAGATCACAGGCTGTTCTTGGATCCTTTATGGTCTCGAAATCCAAAAATTCATAATTTGTTCTAATTTTTCTAACTTTAACCCTCAAATAATCATGTCAACCCAACTCTGAGATGTAGGAATATATTTAAATTTAACATACAAGACGTACTTTTACTCTAGCCGCTGATAATTTTATGTATATCTTTGAATCTATTCTTAACAAACTGCTTTTTAGCAGATAATAAATACAGCACTTCTTGAATGCTACAAAAATCTTTTCTATTTGTAAGTGTGAATATATGTTCAGAAGAGCATTTAAACGTTTAAGAATTCTGAATACTGTTAGTAATTCTAATGTGGTCAATGTTCTGGATTTCAATGGGCGTAAGTTGGGCTTAGTAAATACTATGGAAAAACAATTTTGCACACAATAGGCAGAAAATACATATAGAGACTTAGAGGCATCAGAGAAAATATATAAATGGCACATCTAGAAAAACTAAAGGAATTAGCTCTTTGGACAGTGTGTTCTAAACATTCTAGTATTTTGCAGGAATGTTATCATCTGGGTTTAATTTTTGTTTCCAGAGATCGTCCACCAGTATTCTTCCCCAAATTGTTACATGTAAGCACAAAGAACAATGTCGAAGACACTAGACATTTGAAACAACAATTGTTTAATCAATTCGCCTCAAGCAAGGCGATAACGCCACTAAAACTCAAGTGGATACTGGAAATGAAAGAGAAGGTAAAGTTTTTCGAAGAAACGGAAACCCAATAATAGTATAAATTTCAGTGTTTAAAACATTCTACGTTACTTAAAAATCGAAAAGAGAAAATATACAGTATAACAAATAAATTATAACAAGTAAATAAATTGACTTAAATGCATCCAAATAAATAAACTAACTGATCCCGATAAACTAACCGTTAGAAAAAACAAATAAAGATAATCAATTCAAATAAATACATGAAGTAATAAACAAATTAAAAATTGTTCCCGCAAAAATAATAGTTAGAATAAACTACAACAATCAACCCCAAAATTGAATAAATAGCTTTAATTATCTTCCCAAACAAAACTATTAAATAAGCGATATAAACAAATTTTTACTACGTTAATAAAAACATAGCTTAAAATAAATAAATAAAAAAAATAAATATATAAATATATAAAATAAGAAATAAAAAAAAATAAATAAATAAATAAAAACAAGCAAAATAATTTAACCCAAATAAATAAATAAACAAATAAACGACTTCCGGTAAAATAACCGCCAAAATAGACTACCCACAATGCACCACTGACCCGTATATATAAATAGCCGAGAAAAATAACTGCACTCGTGGCCTGACGATTGCATCTAGCATAAAACAGACTGTCGCCTCTAAGTGTTGACTTCTATGTTCACTTTTATATATATATATATATATATATATATATATATATATATATATATATATGTGTGTGTGTGTGTGTGTGTGTGTGTGTGTGTGTGTGTATTTCCACAGATACGTACCTGAGAAACACACGGTGTTACACATGTGTATAAAGGCATCTTCCCACTATGAAGCAGAATAGCTTTCAGGCTGGTTAAGCTGTCGATAAAGATGTGCCACTCATTGGGGATACAGGCAATTCCAAATGCATCGAACAGACCGGTCGCATTGTGGCTGAAACAAAGCCCATCTTTACGGGTGAAAAATCTTGAAAAATGCTGGTGACGTTTTCTATGGGCCTGTGAATGCATACTTTCATCTAATAAATTCCACTGCTTGAGTCTCGTCAAAGGTTCGCCACTGGACATTGTTTTCGGATCAGGTAGTTGACGCCATTTTGGTTGGGGTAGTATGAGTTTTTCTCCTCAGCTGCACCTCGGTAATCTGGATCGATAACTTCAGCTTCTTCTCAATTGCTATTCTCTTCTGAAGACACCTGTCCACTTTCTCTTTGGAGGAGTGGGCACAGGTAGCTCAGGGAAGTGTGGTACTGGGTGAAGAATGATAAGTCTGTATATATAATAACAGACACATTCTTGCCATCTCGATGTTTGGAAGGATCAACCATACAGAAGTAATTGTTTGAGTGGTCAGTTGGTTCCTCCAGATTCATGGGTGTACGGATTTCATGGCTCTATTTCCCCTTTGTACCAAAAAAGCAAAATAAAAATATGAGTATAAAAATACAAATATATTTCGCTCAGTGTTATTGAAAAATTCTAAAAAATGACATTCTTGAATTTTGAAATTTCATAAAATTGTGCTCTGGATATATAAAATTCTGACTTTAAGTCTCAAATCGATCCTTCAAATATACAAATCAACCATTCGCCCTTGCATGGCGTATTGCTGCCATATATGGTCTGGGGTACCTTCTGTTTACCTCGGAGTTCTTGACAAGATCCAGAGACGGATATTTAATATAATTGGCCCTGAACTGGCGTCTCGTCTACAGTCACTCTCTCACAGACGCGCCGTCGCCTCTCTCTGTCTTTTCTACAAATACTTTCATGGAAATTGCTCCGATGAGCTGCTTTCACTGGTTCTGAGACTCCATGAATTCAAGCGCCCTACGAGGCTGGCATCCCGCTCCCACCCTTACACTGTAGAAACTTTTAAATGTAGCCGTCTCTTCCACTCCGATAGCTTCATACCTCGCACCTCTCGCCTTAGGAACACTCTTCCCAATTACTGTTTCCCTGGGAGCTATAATCTCCAACTATTCAAATGTAATGTCAATCGACATCTCCAGTTACCTTGATCTATCCACTATCCCTCTCCTCATCCTTTCTTCTATCACTCCTGCTCTTGCTCCAAATCTTCTGCAACACCCTGCATCCTAGTGGCTTCACGCCTTGCTCGGGGCGTAATGCTTAAAAAAAATGTAAAAAATGCCACAAAAATATGGAATTTTGAATAATGAACAGCCTTTATTTTCCGTATTTTTATTGTCTCTTACCAGTGATACCAATACAGAAAACATACTGTGAGCACTAATGCACGATTGTGGGAACATATTTAATACATATTTTTCAATATTATAAAACTGATTAAAAAAAAGTAAAACAAATTTAAATGAAAAAAAATTCAAATCTTTTACGCTTAAAAATTCCGCTATCCAAACAAGCACAAGAGTTCGCAGATATGAGGTATGCAGGGTTTGTCTTGATCCTCGACAGGCATGCCGAAAATATGCCTTGTAGGTCTCACACATTTTAGCAGATGTTGCCACAGAGTACTTTTTCACTCTTGTCTTTCTTCAGATATAGCAAAATCCGTCTGTCTGATGCTTCGAACCTCTTGATGCCATCTGTGACGAATGCGTCTATCAACGACGACTTTTCTGTACTTGGACAGCTAGAAGTAAACGGAACTGTTGAAATTACGCTCCCTGTATTTGTACTGCCATCGATATTACCAGAACATTCTAGAAATTCTTAAAACTTTTCGAAATTTTTCGAAAGTTCTTGAAACTTCTAGAAAATTCTCCTTGAGCAACTCAGCGCTGAATATGTCTGAAAAATCTATTAATTTCAAAACATCTATGTCTAGATCACAAAAGCAAAGTTTGAATGGAATAATAGTCATTTTCTTTACTTTCTAGACAGTAGCTATTAGGAAATAACACTTACTGTTTAAAGACAAAAAAGTCCAAATTTTGTCAGTGTTATAACTTGAACTTTTTCGCAATCAGTATACATTAAATCCTACCAATCTCTCTGTAAGCAAAAGTAGTGGTCGGTAAAATGTTATATTTTTTATTTGCATATATCATTCGTCTGTAGTTATATATATTTTAGTCACTGTGCATATTTTTGTCTGATGAGAGAGAACCTATAAACCGGTTTAACTGATTTTAATCGTTATATTTCCGTATTACTAATTTATTGTTTTATATATTTTTTGTTACCTCTCATTTTTGTTATCGATTTTTTGTTGTTGTTATGAATGGCCTTTTAATATGTATACTTTTATGGCTCAAAATATATTAGCCCTGCGAAAATATTTAATACATTTCATCTTACATTCCTGCTTATTCTCGCATATGCACTCGTCTTAACACACCAAGACAAAATAAGAAAAAGTTGATGTCATCTGACTGGACTGAGAGAGACCTGTATGAGAGACAAGGATGATGAAGAGGCAATAAAACTTTTTTGTCGGATGCAACGAATAAAAGATTGGTGATTATCGCACTAAGGTTATTAACGTCGGCTGGATTTGAAATTTAGTCTACTTTAAAAAATATGATCAGTATCAAACATGGACAAAGGCTGCATGAGCAGCTGAAAATTTTGTAATTTCCCCAAAAACTTTATTGTGTTCTCGCATGTCAACTAAAAATGATACGAAGAATATCTTTATCATTACTTATTGTAGAATAAAACGCAAAGACACAATATCGATTCTTTTGATGGATCCCACTTCTCTACCTACAAGTTGTGATACAAAATTTCAGAGATTAACCCTTCGAAGTATTCCTTGTCTACCGTTTGCATATTGGTTAAGAATGTAACCCACAAAATGTAATGGAAAAAGTTTGTATTACATACATTGCGTTCGAAATGTCAATTTCTCCGAATATTTGGATGCCAGTACGTATGGATATTTACCTCGTCTCCTCACTGGGACGTGATGTGACACAAGGTCGGGTTTATTGTGAGGAACCCGAGCGCGTACACACGGGCCAAGGACAAAAATTCCACAAGCCTCCGCACCAGTCGGTTGCGCTAGCGTCGGTGGCGAGCATCAACGCCTCTCTCTAGTGCAATGAAAAGGTGCAGCCTCGAGCAGCTGTTCCCCAGGCCGGGTACCTCGCAGTATTATTTTCCTCGGTTGCACCTCTGTCCTCTGACGGAGTCACAGCTGAGTCGCAGTCTGCCCGAAGGCAGAGACGCAACGGAGAGATAATAAATTCCTACTTGGCATGTGTCAGGTAAGTATGGGGTAAGAGACGGGATATGACACAAATTCAGTTTTTAATGTGGAGCACCCGAAAGCAGACACTCGGATCACTGGTCAAAGTATTGGTTAATTTTTAACCAGCCCTTGCTTGCGCGGGATCGTGCATAAAACTAGTCTTAGCTTGTCATTTCCCCGGCAAAAAAAAAAAAATAAATAAATAAAAAAATAAAAAAAATAAATAAATAAAAAACATTGACAAGTAATTATGCATTTGATGGTTAAAAAACATCTACGTATTTACTTACTGTATTTACTACTGGTGGCACAGAAGTGTTTAAGACACAGAATTTCGAATAATGATTATGTAAGCAATCAGGCTCTCATAATAGATTAACACAATTTTCTAAAGAATATTTCTTCTCAGTTTGGTGCGCAGTGATCTTCAGTTCAGTTGACACATCGCTGATCTTACTAACTTTCTAACCAAACCCAAGAGTACGCTGGTACCTGGAATGACTGGATTTAGATGCACAGTATTGAAGTTGACTTTGTCCCCAACTTTGAACTCACCTGCCTACAGGCTATAAAATCATTCGACTATAAAATGATTAACTCACTCGGGGAGAATGATATATATATATATATATATATATATATATATATATATATATATATATGCGTGTGTGTCTGTGTTTGCCTGTGTGTAAAACACATATATGATATGTATACAATATACATATATATACACAAAGCATATACAAATCTGTTTGATGCACACTTCTATCGTAAAAAGATTGTCCAACGCAGATCGATGCAAATGGAGCGATGATTGTCATCTGAGCTTGACCTTAGATGTATTCGCTCACTAAAGTTTTATTACCAATGACGTCACCTTGGATTACATTTTTCTGTATTAATCTTACTTTTTGCACTGGCATGCCATTCGTTAGTTGTCAATAATAATGAAGTTGAGTCCGTAGATTAAATATGTTTGTTTGTGCATGCGTGCTTGTGCATCTACACACTCATACGCGCGCACACACACATTGTATATAATCAAGAAATGTTAAAATTGCACCGCATATGTGTGAGTTTTACTAGTGTAATTATAAGTCGGAAGGCTTTAATAATAACGCTCAAACGCACACAATAATTTGCACGCGACAGTAAACAACCCGCCTCTCTCTCTCTCTTATTCGTTCGCCCTTTTTTTCTCTCTCGTGCTGCAATCGACCCGGATGCAAAGCTCTCCAGATATACATGACTGCTGGCGGGTTCGACGGTAAAACTAGATATATTCATATCTGCTAAACTACAAAGAGAATAAATAGTTCCACTTTGGTTGGAATTGCTTATGTCGCTTCACCTCAAAGGCAAGAATAATTCATAGACAGTCAGGTGCTTTATTTTCAAGCCCAAGTTGTTTTTTTTTGTTTTTTTTTCATAGAAATGTTTAATAAATCGATTCTTAATTATTTATTGCGAACGTGAACAAAAGCAGTTATCCTTATCACTAATATCTATTCCGGGCGTGCATTGTGGCTAAGATTTCCCACTGGTTCAGATCAAAAATCGGAATTAGTAAATCTTATTTTTGATGCATAAGAGACGGAGAGAAGTGTCTGGAATATTGTTAATAATCTCATGTTTCTAGTATAAATCTATGAATATTAAATACTTAATGTGCCTTATAAAGATACAACGTATGTTTTTATACATGTCTTTGTTTATATATATATAAGGCACGGTGGAGATCGGCTTGGATTGAGGAACCGGAGAGCCGAGTTCGAATTCCAGTCGAATCCATTACATTCACTTACGTGCTAATACCCTTGGGAAAGGTGTGAATCCTCTTCTTCCTATGGGTAAATATCAGGACAGACTGGGTTCTATAGCCTTGGATGGCTACTGGTCTAGGAAAAGGACAACTCTGGATTCAAAACCTGCGAGGGTCGTTTGGGGACCTTGTGGCACGTAGTGCACCAGGTCTCTGTATTCGGTATTGGCTGGTCTTGCACGAAACCTTCACCACTATAATCAATACTCATGTGATGTTGTCTGGCTGTAGGTTTCATGGAAACTGATCTGCTTGACCCTCATACGTCGAGTCGACGGGAGAGTCGATTATATATATATATGTATGTATATGTATGCATGTGTGTATGCGTATGTGTATGTGTATTCTATTTCCGCCTCCTTGAATATTGAGAGCAATTATCAGGGTTACAAGTATTAAAGATTAACCAGCTAATACCGAAAAAAGTGGTGAACGTATATTTTCGTAGAACAGATACCGACCACCTGACGATTGCGTGCCAGAAATTTGAGTCATATATATATATATATATATATATATATATATATATATATATGATAGAGAGATAGTTTATGTATGCGCGTGAGAGAAATAGAGTGTCGAAATGATGCGAAACAGCCAGACATGGTGAATTTGGGCTGACGCCAAGAACACAGCAACCATCGCAAGGCTACCTTACATTATGTCGGCCATTTCTATTTAGTAGAACCTGTGAGGATGTCATTGTGCAGCTTTCTTTTTAATCGGTATCACCCCAAGCAAGGAAGTAAAGCCACTAAGACACATGACCTTACATGGTGTGGAAGAATTAGAAACAGAAACAATCATGATGAGCAGAAAGAGAAGAGAGTGATCATGGGGACAGTAGATAGCGATTAACAGATATATATATATATATATATATATATATATATATATATAGATAGATAGATAGATAGATAGACAGATAGATAGATAGATAGATTTGAATATAGTGAAGATAGATAGATTTGAATATAGTGAAGATAGATTTATTTGAATATAGATAGATAGATTTAGATAGATAGATGAAGATAGATAGATAGATAGATAGTGAAGATAGATAGATAAGTAGATAGATAGATAGATAGATAGATTTGAATATAGTGAAGATAGATAAATAGATTTGAATATAGTGAATATAAATAGATAGATTTGAATATAGTGAAGATAGATAGATAGATAGATAGATAGATAGATAGATAGATAGATTTGAATATAGTGAAGATAGATAGATAGATAGATAGATAGATAGATAGATAGATAGATAGATAGATTTGAATATAGTGAAGATAGATAGATAGATAGATAGATAGATAGATAGATAGAGAGAGAGAGAGAGAGAGAGAGAGAGAGAAAGACTTTTCTATATTGTCTAATATACTGCAGTCCTGGGGAAAAGGGTAGAGATAAAGGGAAATGAGATAGCTAACAGAGTGTAATAATGAAAGATGGAAGCACATGAAAGTGTTGTCTTGGGTCCTCGAAAAGACCATTTCCTTACCTTCGGAAGATTGTCCTGGATGTGAACACCAAGTCTATGCACGTGAATTTTGGAATCTTTTCGGTAAAGTGGAAGATAGACTGCAACTGAGAATTCTTTGCAATTTAGGATGACACATTTGAGGTGGGTGAAAAAAGTTTATAATGGAAAAGGCCGAGGGAAAGCACCATCAACCACATATATAAAACGCAAGATATGTCCACACGCCCGTGCACACACACGTACACAAAAACACAGACACACACGCACTTATCTGTATTTCTAAAAATATCGAACTTTCTAAAAAGACTAAAACAAAATATCTTTTAAATAATTTAAATGTCTTTGACGTTCAGTTTTGGTTTTATTATAAATAATAGTCTAAAGAAATCCGTAAAAAAGTAAAATCATTTTACGTGTTAAACATATAGATTTTAGACATTTTTAAAACAAAAACGTAAAAATAAACACTCCCAGTTTGATTAAAATTCCTATATTTGTTTCAAGGAAAAATAGTAAATTTATAGATTAATCAACTACATTTTGTAAAAGTATTGCATGCATTTTTCATAAAATATAACAATAATAAATATTTTCCCCCCGCAGGCTATACGTCACTTGTCAACACGATCAGGGGTTAATTAATGTATTTCTTATACTTTAAAAGTTCGCGCCATATGTCAAATAAAATGGAGAAGACCATCTATTAGAAAATTTTGTGGAAATATTTTTCAGGTCATTTACAACAGAACAGCACCTTAACTTATGGTATCCATATCATTTAATATTATCAAAATGACAGCAAATCTTTATTAGACAGGTAAAATATAGGTACCTCCAAAATCATGTGTACTTTCGACACGTGAAAAAAAAGAAAAGATAACACCTGTTTTTAAAAATTTAACAAAATTAAGAAAAGTATCTGTTATAACAACATCATTAATGATGATGATGATGATGATGATGATGATGATTGTGAGGACTTCTGGTCCTACTAGGGAATGCTGGGATCTAGCCGACTCCAGTAGTGAGTTTAAATAAAATACATGATTGTGTTTACCACGTGTCGTATCGTCTCTTGTGTTGCTTCTACTTTTCTGCGGCTACTCTCGTATATCTACCCCCCCCACCCCAAGATCAGGGAGCATGGTGTTAGAGATGGATTCTTTCTAAAAGAAGAAAATTATTTTCTAGAACAGGACCCAATTCGAAAAAAATTATTTTATTCGTCCAACCCCCTCCCCCCAAAAAAAACTTCAAATTAACTACACCAGAGCCATTTGATTTTACAAATCTGGTAAAATGGCAGAAATGACCGTAGAGATTTCAACGTTTTCAATAAGCATTGAAACTCTGGGAAGAAGACAACAAAACGCAAGTTAGTAAATATGGACGTGAAACCGAAAATATATTCCGGACATTTTCTTTCTTACGATGGGAAGACGCAAATGTGTACGACTCAGATTTGGAAAAAATCAATCCCTACTTCATGCGTGAAAGAAATACAATTCATGAAAAGGCAAAATTTTATCTTCGAGTTCAATTACCAAAACCAGTGTAAACTTTTATTCGCGCATTGCAAGAATTAGTCGAAGCATGTGAGTTTCAAAAGAAAAAGTGACCAAATCAGGGATCTTCTTGTGATAGGACTACAAAATAAAGACCTATCTGAAAGGTTACAATTAAGGGTAATTTGCTTTTTAAGCCCCACACTAAGTATTTAATAAAGATTTCCCGAATAGTTATATTTAGGTGTAAATTTATATGCTTAATTCTAAAATAACAAAGAAATTTTGATAAAATCTACCGTTTTGGAGTTATCGACACTAAAAGTTCGGACTCATTTACGTTACTGCACGGCAGCCATTACTGGCGTTGTTTGCATATATTCGCTGCTGATTAGATTTGCGCGTAAGATTGCCTTGTTAACGGCGTTTTTACTGCTCTCTCTTGTCTCTATTACTGCGCACATGAGGACCCAGAGAAACCTACGAGATACGAAAAGAAAATGTGAAAACAACAACAAAAATTGATGTAGATGTAATAAAATACACGATTTTAAAAACTTCTGTAGCGTGCAGAACGATAACTAATGATACAGACAGTAAATGATGAAAAAAACATTTTTCTAGGAGAGCTGGTAGAAACAAATTTAAACAAAAAATTGAAAAATCTGTAAAAAAGCGGTGAAATTTAAAATCGGTACAGGCGCCGATATAAACATTACCTCAACCGAAACTTACAAAAATCTAAGAGAAAAACCTATATAAAAACCAGTTAATGACATCTTCACAAGTCCTGGAGGAATAGTCCAATGCATTGGAAAATTTAATACAGAAGAAGGCAAGGACAAGTATTTTTTTGGAGATATATATCATTGAACGTGTAAGAAGAGAGAACTTCAGTATTTGTCTATATTTCTGAGATGAGGTATTATGTAACTATTTACATTGTTAGGGCTATCGTCCTCATATTTGCTGCCATATTTATCACAACGTTTCGGCCTTTGTACGCTCCGACCTTCTTCAGGTGGTTGGAATGTCAAACTGAACCTTTTATTTCGCTTGCTGGGGTAGACTTTTCTAGTTTCACGGGCCATGTCTAAAGGATGTCAATTATCAGTTATCTCCTGTTAAATCCAGGATAAATCCAAATAATGTTAGATCCAGTGACAGGACCCAAAGTGTGTGAGTTCAATACCTGGTTAAGGCAATGGAGAACTTGGAGAGGGGAATTAACCCTGGCCGAAACGTTGTGATAAATATGGCAACAAAGATGAGGACGATAGTTCGAACAGTATAAAAAGAGAACTTATTGTTTTGAAAAACGTCTGTAAAAAATGAATTTAGTGAAACGTTTAGACAAATTAAAACAGGGAATTTCATTTGACGTCGGGGCCCCAGTGAAAAATAATTCTGAAAAAAGACGCTTTAGCCTACTGTGTAACAACAGCTAGGAGAGTCCTAGTCTCTATTTTAGTAAAGGAAGAATTGAATAGACTAGAAAATGATGGAATTATTGGATAGGTGACAGAACAAATTGGTTGATGTGCGCCTACAGTACTCGTAATAAAAAGAAACGGAAAAGTCCGAATATATGAACATTTGAAGAAGCAGAATATAGCAGTGGAAACAGAAAATTACATGTTACCAAATTTAGATGATATTTCGCTTTTTAACTAAATGGAGCTAAATTTTTTTCTAAATTTAATACTATCAGCGAATTCTACCAAATTTCATGAAGTAAAGTAAGCTATCTACTTGCGACTTTCATTACTACTTTTGGAATATATTGCTTCAAAAATTACCTTTTGGTATAACATCAGCTTCGAAAATATTTCAAAGAAAGATGTATGAAGTATTGAAAAATACAAACTCCAAAACATGCTTGATTTCACAAAGTGAGTTATCGTCCTTGTAACCAAAACAAACATTGATTTATTATATTGGAAAAGTTATAAGTCAATAAAGAAAATAATCTAACTTAGGAGGATGAAGGTTATAGCAACATCATTAATGATGATGATGACGATGATGATGAGGATAATGATTGTAAAGACTTCCCGTTCCACTAGGGAATGCTGGGATCTGGACGGATCCAGCGGGGAGTTTAATTAAAGTACGTTGTTGAGTTTACCACGTGTCGTGCCGTCTTTGTTGCTTCTAGTTTTCAGCGGCTACTCTCATATATCTTTCCACCCTAAGCCCAGTAGAACAGTTTCCGTTTTCATAGAATTTTCAACAATGCAAAAAAATCTCTGATATATATCTCCTCATCTAAAAAAATTTCAAATAATTAAGTAACGTAAAACAAATACTTATTAATAAATGTTTCCCTAATTATGTTGCTGATTATCAAATTTCCTTACACAATAATAAATTTTAACGTAAAACTTAGTTCTCAATATAGGTTTACTAATGCACTAGTATTACAAAAATGATTAAAAGGCAATAAAAAGAATAATACATAGACATATTAAACCTGTAAAAAATCCTCATTTATTCATCATTTATTATATAAGAATTAAGATCTTCATTTAAAAGAAAAACTAATATTTTTCAATCCACCAAGCCCCTATATAAGAATAATGTTGTTTACGAACTTATTTATACAATCGGAGTTTGTATCTCAGTAAACAATAAACAATAATATAGGTTGAACAACAACTACACTTTCCCGAAGAAATACGTGCCATTTTTTCAGAACAAAGTTCTGTCAAACAGCTCATATCCATATACTGCTCAATGCTTGCCTCAACTCCTAACAAGTGATAATACCTAACTTCTTAATTTCAATACAATTTTTACTGTAATATTATCAGCAGGGCATTTAAATGCTAAAAACTTTTGCGCATACCTTTCAAAATGTGAGCAATATTCGTGTAAATCTGGATGATTAGATAAATCTGAAGTATAAATTTACGTTACTAATTTCTGAAACGAAGGGTATATAAAATGTACAATAGTGATTTACTGGATTAATTTTTCAGATTTGTGTTAATTTTTCAGGCCAATACACTCAAAACCTCTGTCACCATCAACGGTTTATGAACAATTCTTTCTATCCAGTTTCTCACACAACACTTGGGTCATTTAGTGGTATGTATTTCAGACACTTTCCAACGGTGTCGCAAGCTTGGATTGCTTTTCCAGGATGATAACATGAAAAAGTCACACTTTTTACTGATCGATCACGCGGAAATTCGTACCTATGTCTCATGGTCGGAAAACGAACATTCTAACCACTCGATCATGTACCCATAAAAATTATTTAATGTAATATAAAAATGTAGCAACTATTATGAGACTGAAGTCATATATTCTACTGTGGAAAAAAGAATTAATTTTTCCTTTAATCAGAATCTGGAATTGGAAAATGAAATCTGAAAGAAAGAGTGTACTTAATGAAAAGAAGACAATAAATGCCACATGATTCCCGCAAGCCCGTCAATATATTCCAATCTACAAATGAATTTTTCATTTCTACGAACAAATGATTAGTGTTCTTTGTTGCTAACGACTACGTCTTTACAAACGTTGATTGGTCATGTGTGATACTCCTAATGTCGTTAACGCTTTGTATTAAATATATTTATAGCTTCATTGCTTAACTGGTCGCTAGCGTTTCTATTAATCTTTCCACGGTTGATTTGTCGATACGTTTTGCCATTTCATTACATTAGACTAGTTTCTAATATTGGTCAGATTAGTATATGCGCCTTTTTGCCACGACAGTAGTAGCTTTTGTTAAGAATGTCGAACCTGTTGCTTTAAATATCTCAAGGGCGTCTGACAGGGTTTGGCATGCTGGTGTTCTTCATAAGTTGAAGGGTTATGGTGTTACTGTTTAAATTATTTATTTGATTCAATCTTTTTTATCAAATAACGAAATGGAGGTTTATCTTGAACGGCTATTCATTGAGATTTTTCTAAATGATTACGGATATTGTGCTGTGATCTATCCTCGGACCTACTTTGCTCCGCATTTTTTATTAATGACCTTCCAGATGTCATCAGTTATCGTCTCGGTTATCCATGCCGATGATACAACTATTTACTTTTGTCTTAATGGTAAGTCTGATAGGTTCAATAAGGTCAAATTGGCAGCTGATCTCGAAAATGTCATTCAGTTTGTTGTTACCTGGGGAAAGAAATGGCTTGTTAATTTTAACACCTCCAAAATTAAACTACTCACTTTTAAACCATTTTTTTTTGTCTTCCATCAGTATGGCTGATGCTAACCTCCAGGAGAGTAATACATTGCGCCTTCTAGGCCTAACGTTCTACACTGATATGAATTGGAAAGATGATATCAAATCAGTTGTTAAGTCTGTTGGTAAGAATGTTAATACACTGTGTTGTGCTAGACAATTTTTCTCGACGAATCTGTTTTATACATTTGTACGTCTACTAGACATCCGGGCATTGAATTTTTCCATCTGGTTTGGTGCTTTAGCCATATATCTGCAGATTCTTGACACAATCTAGAGAAGAACCTGCAATGTTATCGGTCCTGACCTGGTATCTCGGCTTCTCTGTGCCTTTTCTATAAATATTTTCTTCTCCTTTGTGGAATTTTCTTGCTTTACTGTCTAGTATTATCTTCAAAAGGAATCCTGTTTTTATTTTCTGTTCTCCTCAGTAACGTTTTCTCAGTTCTTTGCTCATAGTTCTCTCGCATCTCAGTAGCTTTATCACCTTGTTTAGGGTGAAATAAGTAAAAAAAAAAAATAGCTGGTGTTGGTCCTAACTCCAACTTTGGATCTTAAGTATTGACATTCACGCTTCTCCAAAGGCCCATCTAATTTTGATAACACTTTTAATCCAAAAAATCTATTGTTATTCTTTGTCATTTTGTGTTATTTTTACCCAGTTCATATTAAATATTTCCTATGATTCAGAAATTAAATAAAAACAGTTGGTGATTATTTGATATTCCTGTGTAGAGGAATATAAAGAACTTCTGTTTAAAAGCCACAGAAATGAAAAGTATCCTGATATGGAGCACAAATAAGTTAGGAAAAGCTTCAACGGAATATGTTTTAAACCCCATAGTTACACGACTATAATAGATATATTTTGGATACTCGTACTAAAAATGGGAATAAAAAATTAAAATATTCATGTAATATGTAAATATACAGCAATATGACACAGAAAGAGAACAAAAATACACATGATTGAGTAAAAACAGTGATCCCGTGAAAGTAGTGATTGTAAGTATCATTTTGTTGGTTTCATAGTGGAGGCTTGTATTTGTACTAAGTCGGTCCTAAAATAGGTTCGACGTACAAAACGTTAGGAACTTCATATAATAAGTATAACGCAGAGAAATCTAGTTGTAGTCGCTGATACTTTAGTATCCGACTAACGGTCGTCCGGCATCGACTGACCGACCCACTGAGCGACTCACTGAGCGAACCCCTCGTTACTATTACTACTCCTACTTATTATAGGTGGGAGAGTCTATTAACTATAGAATAGGTGTGTTCCACTATAACACATTTTGTAGCGCATGGCATAGTCCCTGAGAGTATTTAAAAAATGTTGAAAAAATTGGATATCAGAAGAATAATGGAAGCCATTTGGGCATCATTACTGAAATCAGTAATAATACTGAGAGTGTTGAATTATTTAAGAGACTTCCTGTCACTTGACGTCCAGTGAAATCAATAATTAGTACTAGTATGAGAACTTAGTGAATAGAAGTAAAATAATAAACGTTGAAACATTGAAAGTAAAATGCACTCAAGTTGATAATGTGTAAATTAGTATTAAAACTACGTAAAAGAAACTAAGAGGACTCATTGGTATTAAGGACTGTGTTCAGGCAGTCAAAATGGAATTTCCAAAATAGGTCCAATGAAAAACAAATATATAAGAAAAACTGCTTCAAACAATCCAGGATAAAAGCTAGAATAGTAAAGATAGAACAAAGAAAGAAAATTAGAAAAGAACATTCTCCACAGAGAATTTAAAACTTGAAACAAATCGAAGACGTCGTTACACAGAGAATACATGAATAGAAACGGAAATTTCTTATTGCAGCCTAGAAGAAATACATCAGAATCAACAATATCAAATTGAGAACAAGTTGTAGCGACTGCGATTGGCTAATAAATCAATACTGCATTTCTATAGGACAATTTAGCCATCGCAGTCGTTGCTTTGAATTTTTCGGTTTTGAACTTGCTTACTTGTTTCGTTAGTACAAATTTAGCGATTGGTCAAATTTTAACCAATCACATATTTTAGTGCAAAATCAACTTTTCCCGCGTTTTCGCTGCGAGCCTATCTGTAGCTTTAAAAGAGGCGACTTTTTCACAAGCCGCCAGTAGAGTCCACTAAATTTCGCCTGTCAACACAAACCTATGATTTTACTCACAACATTTCAAACCACACATAGACACAGAATTTTGTAATATATATATACATATCTCTCTGTGACTCAGTCAAGTTCAATCAACCAGAACTCTGTTGATTTCTCTAACACAACCCACTTTCTGATCAATTGTATTCTTGTGCTATCCATTCTAACAGCAGACTTGTTCTAACATTGATTCCTGAACATTTCTCTCTAAAGAGAACTTTCTTTCGAACAATTACAAATCAAAATACGGTAAAAGGGATTCAACTTCTTTTCCCTTAAACTATACATTGAATACAAATTATTGTATATTTTGTTCTTGTATGTTATTTAAATATATACTTGTTGATTCGCATTTGGGGTTTCGTTTTTTTCTTGGATCATTAATAATACAAAAGATATATGCGCTAAAGAACACGTGCCCATAACAAAATAACACCCAGAGAAATAGAAAGTGTGGAGATAGAGACACCTTAAGACAATATAACAATCTTTTTTTTTTCTTTTTTTTTTTTAAGCATTGTGCCCCAAGCAAGGCGTGAAGCAACTAGGATGCAGGGGGTTGCGGAAGATTTGGAGCGAGAGCAGATAAGAGTGATAGGAGAAAGGAAGAGGAGAAGGATAGTGGGTAGATCAAGGTAATTGGAGATGTCGATTGACATTACATTTGAATAGTTGGAGATTATAGCTTTCAGGGAAACAGTAATTGGGGAGAGTGTTCCACTTGCGGGAGGTGCGAGGTATGAAAAGAAATATAAAAGCAGATATGACAGATTAAGGACAACCACGCCAGGAACTGTGAAAACAACTTGGGTTCGACTTTGTAATCTAATGATATTGGCACAAATCAGAGGCTTTCATAGATATAGGGATGAGGGAGAGAGTTTTGTAGGCCTTGAGATTCAAACCGTCAACTTCATCCAAGTAAAAAGACTGGATCAGATTGATATTGCTTGGGGGTATCAACCGTTATTCCCTCCGTATACCATTTGTAAGGAGGAAGTTGTACTTAGACTTCTTTCTCCCGAGAAGTGCTTTGTGATAACAGATTTCCGCATGAATACTTCTCTGAACACTATAAGCTTCAAGTCACGGATCATTCGTTATCTTTCCTCTGTATCCCCATCATTAATTTCCTACTTCCTCCTCTTATATTTATATCACACATCTCATCCAGTAACACATTGTCTTAATTTACTCTTTTCTTGAGCCATGTATTTGGCGAACATTATTAAAAGAAAGAAATAATAAAAATAAATAAAATGTAAAATAAACGCTGAATGATAAAAAGAAAGAAAAAGAAAAATACAAGGACATCCGGTCATTCATTATACGAATTTTAGGATCGTGTCTATGATAACTTTGCCATTGAAACCCTTCCAAAAATTCATTAGAATCAAAATTGAATGAATAAGAAAATTCGAGATAGAATTGTAACGGTACAGAATACAGAATATGGAGGAGGGTGATAGAGATTTATGGAGACTTGTCACCTAATCTTCAGTGTTAGTCACAAAAACATCAGCTTTGAACATTAAATTAAACTACTTTCATATTTAATGAATTCTAAGAAAACTGACCAAATTACGACAGAGTCTTGTCACATGATATTTAATGAGAACCAAAAGACACTACTGGTGTGAAAGCTCAACAAATACATCTTAATTATTAAAAAGATCGGTCATCCTCATCTATAACTTATAAACATTCTCTACAAACTGGGTATCAGTCACTTACATCCAATTTATTCCCAAGGAGACAAACCCCCGGCATCTTTATTTATGCCAATGGCAGAATCTAAAAACTTCTTTGATTAAGCAATCCAGATAATGGCTCTTCCGGGCTTTATATTAAAATCTTTTATTCTAATCGCTAGGCGCATTAATATCCATGCAGCGAACAGATTTGTGGAAAGAATAAGACGGTGAAAGATAGTACATGGGTGTTAATTGCAGGAAAAAATGATGGGTAATCGGGTAGGCGCATGTAGTCTCCGGTATAATTTTCTTTGTTTTTTGTTACGAGTTTGCAGTGAATAGTTCCAAGGTTACACGAAGCTGCGTTTCTCTTAAGCAGTATTGAATAAGACAAAAAACAATGTTGGTAATTTTCGTATGAATTATTCTAGTTTCCTTTTGAATATTTTTTATTTCTTGTGAGACTTAGAGTTCGAGCGCTTTTAACTGCTATCTGGATATTATTAAGTAGTTTGGAAGAGTTCAGCAAAGATTGTATTATTAATTTTCATTGAGGCGTTTAGTATTTAAAAGTTGAATTTTAAAATCGTGTACTTAATCTATGATAGTAATGTCATGAATATTACACACACACACACACACACACACAACACACACACACACACACACACACAAACACACACACACACAAACACACATATATATATACATATATATATATATATATATACATAATAAAAAGGCTTAAACACTAATATTCCATGGTCATAATTTATTCCATTGGAATCGTACGATTCCAATGGAATAAATTATGACCATGGAATATTAGTGTTTAAGCTTTTTATTATATCCTACTCTGTCCTAGACATTGAGTTCTACCTGGATTCTTCCTCTTGGAATTTTTATTCTAAAAATATACATGTATGGGTATTTATATATTTTGCATATGTATGTATATTTACCACTAATATTATCTATCTATCTATCTATCTATCTATCTATGTATATAAGTCAATATCCAGAGGCGACCGTCTGTTTCATGCTAAACACAATCGTCAGGCCTTATGCGTTGTGTTTTTGCTCGACTATCTATATATAGATGTCAGCAATGCATTGTGGATAGTCTATTGTATTATGTTAACGGTTAATTTGGTGGGCGGTAACGCTTGTATTTCGAATTATTCTAGGGTCTATTGAATGGGAATAACTGTGGGTCCTGATGCAGTTTATTGGCTATTTATAGTGTTGCATGTTAACTTTTAAAAGTTAATAAATAACACTAGGATAGCTAAGAGGTGATACAAGTACAGGACAACCAACGAATGACAAAGATGGTACCAAGTTGTATCAAATCACATCCCATCTCCACACTGTTGTCGCCAAACCTGTATGGCTACGCACTGTACAAAGTATACTGCGTATCATGGAATTTTATAATCGTCGACTAACAAGCATAGCATGCCATAATTGATACAACGACATCCACTGTGTCTTGGTGACGCGATACTACTTTCAGGAACTCTAGAATGACTTCCAGGTACAACATTGGCCCATAGGCTTACCAGATTTAAATCCCAGTTTGCATAGGGGGGGGGTGTTGAAGACGTCATTGCATTCTCCACAGCCATACCCAGCAAATACGTATGAGACTGAACAGCCCTGGAATGTTCTTGGGTAGATATAGCCACGCAATACCAGCAGCACATAGTAGATACCATATAACGTTGGCGAAAGGAGGGGTTACACTGTATTAGACAGCTGTCTTTAATTTTAATGTCGTTAAAGAATTTTACATTTTTGACATGTCATAGATGTCCCCTCACAAGCTAGTATGATGATCACGCATCCTAGTATCAAATGTAAAATAAAGACGCTAGCTCATTATTTTCTCCACGCTCTAATGTAAGAGTTGCAAGTTATATAACTTCTTGTATGCTGTCTAGTGGTAGGAGTAAAAATAAAATCAACGTAACTACTTAAACATAAAAATAAAGTGGCCATTGTTTTAATACGATCGTCTAACTTAGAGGCAAACAGACCAACAATATATCAGGTCATCCCATAAGTTCTGTCCGAATTTTGAATAAAGAAAACAAGTGACCAAATGTTACATTTAATTACAGATTCAATCAAAAATGCATTTTCCCTGATTATCTATGACTTCCTTCCATCTATTAACAAGCTTACTAATTCCATTACTGTAAAATTCTTTTGGCTTTGATTCGAAGAACTCACAAATGTTAGTTTTAACCTCTTCCTGTGTTACAAAAGCTGTTTCTTCCAAATGATTCTGTAAGCTACAAAACAAATGGTAGTCTGAAGGAGAAAGATCGGGAGAATAAGGTGGATGAAGAATTTTCTCCCAACCAAGTTCTTCAATCTTTTGTGACGTGATTCTTACTGTGTGAGGTCGCGCATTGTCCCGATGAAACATCACCTCTTTTCGATTCACCAGAGTATATTTGAGCATTAATTGTTGCATTAGGTGGTAAGAATTCAAAGTGAATTATTCCTTGGCGATCCCACCAGATTGAAAGAAGAACCTTTTGCCCATGAAGCTCCCTTCTAGGCTGTGGCTGGGGTCCTTCCCCTTTACCAAGCCACAGTCTACGACGCTTAACATTTCGATAAAAGATCCATTTTTTGTCGTCAGTCACAAGTCTATACAAAAAAGGTGAAACAAGTTGGTGAGAATGGAGAGAAGAGCAGATGTCAACTCGGGATTTGAGGTTGTTTTCAGACAACTCATGAAGCACCCATTTTCCAAGTTTAGGAACTTTTCCAAGTTGTTGAAGATGACGATGAACAGTTTTATGGTTTGAACTGAGAACCACTGCCAATTCCTCAACTGATAAAACAGGATTTTCTTCAAGCGCTGCTTCAAGAAGCTTTTCATCAAACTCAACTGGACGTCCGGTTCGATCTTCATCTTCAAGGATGAAATCTCCACCTCTGAATTTTGCAAACCATCTTCTGCAAGTTCTTTCATTCACACATTCCTCTCCATAAACTGAGTGAATGTTTCTAGCCGCTTCGGCTGCTGAATTTCCTTTCTTGAACTCATAAAGCATTATGTGCCTCAAATGATTCTTGGGTACTTCCATGTTAGCAGGGTTTTAATCAAACAAAATTTAATTTTATTGTTTTCTGAAATAAAATTTGATCAGGTTAAATGCATCTAAACATAAAAATAATGTTCAGCTCCATTAGACATTATAAAATACTCTTTAAATTTCGTTCATTTTAACAAAAAGTTAAAATTCGGACAGAACTTATGGGATGGCCTGATACAATTAAACTCTAATGAAATTTAACGTTTGTAACTATTTCTGTGTTACTTATATTTTTAAAATTAATATTAACGTAATAAAATAACAAAAATAAAATTTTAATTTTATCACATTTTATTTTAACTAAATAAGATATTTTTCGTATAAAATTAAAAGATGAAACATTTTAATTAAATGACATCCATTTTTATTTTTCAGATCCTGGCCTTCTCAGAACCCAACGGGACTGGTGCATGCAGACTACTTCCCACGTCCTGACTACGACCAAAAACCAGATTATGCTGAAAAAATTGCCACTTCACTCCCTTTTAACTATTTCTGTCACAATGTCTTAAACATGCGTAAGAATAACTACAACGACAGAATGAATATTGCATCTTTTCACGACTGGACCGAGAAGAATAGAAAGCAGTGGTCAACGTCAAACTTATACCAAGAAGTGGCTACATTGACATCGATTTGTTCATTCAGTGATCCAAATCGTCAAATAATAGACAGCTGGGACAACCGCCCGACTGTATGTCACAAACTTTTTCAACCTGAAGTGACCGATTTGACAAAAGGGGAAAAGCATATAATAGCAGGGTTATGTCGGAACAGTGGATGCATTTTGCCTCATATCGACAATTCTCAAGGACAGAACTGTCTGGCAGAAATAAAAAAAGGCGTTTCGCTTAAAGGACGGAAGCTAATCGGCTGTATGCCGCCCTTGCTGAACCAGACTCAATCCACGCAGTTGAAAGGTAATAGAGACTCTGTCATAAGTAGCTGGTGGGAAAGACACTCAGAGTCAGCCCCACCTTTTCCTTTGCGTGTCAAATATTTCAGGGAGTACAAATCTTGCTCATTGTTCGATGTCGGAAGAGGCGCTTACTTTGGTGATCCTGACAGCACGACATCCGATTCGATGACGTCACCGATGTACATGACATCATCGGCAAGCACACGTGGTACGAAAGCTCCGCCAAATACGCCTGATGAAACGAAGAACGGTAGTGACGAAGGCCTTGAAGACAAAAACCAAAAAGTGAAACATCTTAAGTCCAGCCGTAAGGAAGTCAAGCTAGAGAACGGCAAAAAGAAAACGCACTTGATCGTTTATTTGCCAAAAACAGAACAGGAGGAAGAAGAAGAGGCGGCAGCAGCAGTAATGACAGTAAGAAGAGAAACTGTAACAACGACAATGGGAGAGAATGGAGGGATAATGGGTCAAAACAGAAAGAAAAACCTCACAAACATTAGTTTAACGAGAAACGATAAAGCAAAAGATGAAAGAAAGCAATAAAAGATGCGAACGAAAATGATTAATAGTTCTTTTTTTGTTTTCAATCCAAATAATTAAATTTATTGAGTTATTTAAATTTTATTGGATGTTTAAAATTCTCATTAATTCTGTACTTGTATATAATTTAAAGACATATTAACATTTTTTCGCCCTTTTTGTTATTTCGCTCACATTTTGAAGATGTATGATACTTCTAATAATCATGTTCACCAACGGTGACCACTAGAAGTATCATGCTTATTTTTAATACTAACTCTTATTCTTGTAAATCACGCAACTTATCTGCAGAAAAATGTCGCTTTTTTTCCACTAAAGTTAACCCAAGACAAGGCCCTAGAGTCACTCAAGGAAGATGGTGACTGAATAAAGTGAGTGATAAGAAGAGAAAGCAAGAATTGAATATTACGAGGAAATGGCATGAGATAATTATTGATTCTAAACTCGAAGAGGTTATGATTGTAGTAGTTTCTACGCAGTTCTTCGGGAGAAATGTAACGCGCTTCTTACCAACCGAATACGTAGAGTGGGTAATTAATGTCTGTGGACGTAGCAAGGCGGGTCTTGGGAGTAAAAGCCTGAGCTGGTGGCACTATCAAATGTAGCTCGTCCAAACATTTAGAAGTATTGATATAGAATCGATAGCCTAGAGGAGCAAAAGTCATCATGTTTGTCGCCCAGGATAGTTGTTTTCGCTGAGCTCATAAATAACCCTCTTGTTGATAAGGGAGTATAAGAGTTTGCTAATGACACAAAGGAGTTTCTTAGTGTGATATTACTACGGGGATGAGTACTCATTTGAATTCTTGAAAATAGGGCATACCGATGACACCTTCCATACATTTGGGAAACATTTCTGCTTCAGGCAGCGTTCAAAATCTTTTACCAGGATTATTGATAATTCTTGGTTAAGGTTCTTAAGAATAACCACAGGGATTTTATCCGGTTATGGCATCTTTCACAGATTCACTGGATAGACAAATCAAGTCTGTACAAATTCCCGTGCTGTGATAGAGATATAGTAAAATTAGGTTACCTCCAACAGTATAGCATGATGATAAAAAGCCAGAAACTTAATAAAAAGAATGTTTTAACCTCAAAATATTTATGTTATTATTAAGATGAAAGAACAAAGTATTTTTTAATCATTTAAACATTTTTTCCCTCCTTTCTAACACCTTCTAAATTTGGCTCAAGAATCTCGTTTTTTTTTCTCAACGTTGTAAAACTTGTAGTAATGGACATTTTTAATGTAGCAGTTTCCAGTGTAAAACATTAATTTGGAGATTCTTGCAAAAATCAAATAATGAATGAATTTATTTTTGAAATTTTTATTTTTAGAAAATCTTGGTAAAAATATTTCTTTTTACATCTGTTACCCACCCCTAACTTAATTTTATGAAATTTTCTAGAATTTCAAACAGTTTGCAAATTGTTTTATATTACTTATAAGCAGTTCTCCTTGGAGAAAGTAAATCATCAGTTTTTTCACAACTACTCCAAGTTTTTTAAAAATCTGCTCCAAATCGTAAAATAAAAGCTGCAATAAAACTATCTAATTATCTAATTAGATAGACTTTTATTTGCGTTTTTGAATAATATACATTAAGGACATTATTGTCTGAAGAAAAAAAATTCGATGAATAATTAATTTTTACAAGCATTGTTTGCATTTTTCTTTAATTTTTCAAGAACTGTATTCACTTTTCTTTAAGTTTAAAAAATGTTTTAAAATTCTTCCAAACAGAGTACAAGGTAGGTTATTAAGCGAAACTAAAATCTTAATACAAAGCATACTCCCAAAAGTTTTTACCATAATTAAGAATATTTTTTGCGCGTCAAAATGTTATATATTTTTTAGTATGGTGTATCGTAAGTGATATTATGGTTAAAAGGTCACGTGTTTCATGGCTTGTCTCTCTTAGAGAAAACTCCTTGACATAAAGATTTTCAGCTGCGAGCAATACTTTCATTTCACTTCCGTGTTTCATCGTTTCAACAGGCTTCTTCTTAAATCTTGAAGGGATGATTTCTAAAGTGTTTTTCCTATTTCACTAAATATTTTTAATTTTGCTATGTATTCATATTACTTTATAGTGTGTTTACTTTTTATAGTGTGTTATGCATAATTTGTTTTATTTATTAGTTTTATACTTAGTTAAGAAAAATAATTAATATTTTTTTTACTTTACGTTTTTCTTTATTGCGAGTTAAATAAAATAACTTTAACAATTCATAACCATCAAAGTATAGCAATTAATAATAAAGAATATAAATATATTATCTGTTATACCGGAACATACCTATTCTATTGTTAATAGACTTTCCCACAGATAAGTAGTAGTAGTAGCAGTCGCCAGGGGGATCAGTGGAGTTGGTGTGTCAGTCGATGTCGGACATTAAGGTATCAATCACCACAACTAGATTGCTGCGTCATTAACTATTATTTCAAGTTCCTAACGTACGTCGAACCTAATTTAGGACCGACTTAGTGAAATACAAGCCTCCACTGTGAAAACTACTCTACAACATTATCTCAGTTAGTTAAAAATGTAATAACTGAGAGTGAGTTAATAATTTAATTTTTAGTTTAATAACTGAGATAATATAATTAAAATTATTATAAAAAAACGTCGGATACATAGAATTAGACATAAATGATATAAAATCTCTTGATCAAACTAGACACAATAACGACAAAAGTTGAAAAGAATTTATCTAAACTTAATTTAAAATTTGTTACAACTACTTCAAAATAATAAGATTTAAGAAATACAAACAATATAGTAAGAACCTAAAACTTGAAGAAGAAATGTTCAGTATAGACTGTAAAATTTATCGCAAGAAATACATAGGTGAATATATGAACACATGAGGTATATTTTACGGAACAACACATTCAATGTCTTCGTTATCCATCATGTTAAGTCTGACTATAACTCCGACTTAAGATTACAGCTTTAATTATTAAGTAATTTATTAAGATAAAAACGTATAGGAAGTGCAGTAAATTCTAAATTCCCCACAGTAAATTTACGTCTATTTTCATGCAGCATATCATCTTTCATAACAATTTTACGTAGTTACCACCAAAATTTCGTATAAAGTTTCAGTTGAAAGCTAAACGATTAAATTTTCTAATTCCAGAAAAAAATACTGTCGTATTTCAAATAGAAATTTGAATGATTTTTAGTCGATTCTTCCGAAAAAAAAACAAACATTCGAAACGGCCATTTTAAAATTTTTTTAGAGAAATGTAAACTAAACTTATTTTTTCGTTTTTTTAAAAGCCCGCTAAAATAAAATATACATTTCTGAAACATTACTTTCGTAAAATTAGCAAATTTAAAGTTAAATTAATCTGTTCTGAAACAAATATCACTTACTAATAGTATAAAATTTTCTAGACAAACACTTCTCGACCTCGGGGTCTTGTTATTTTCAAGTCGCCGACGATAATTTGATGGCTGAATGTGTTGACAGGTTTATGATTCACCAGAATTGACATAATAAGAACGTTATTTTTTGTTTCTTATAATAATTTAAAATAATATATATTTTTTTTACATTATTGAGTTACCTCTATAATGGTATTTCATTATTTAATTTAATTAAGATAATAGGCACATGGTCGAGTGGTTAGAACGTTGGCATTCTGACCAAAAGACTCGGGTTCGAATCTCACCATGGTCGATTTGTCAGGAAGGAGACTTCCTGATGTCCTGGGCGAAAGGGCCTGAAAACCATATCACGGGTTGACCCAAGGCTTGTGAGAGAAATTGGGTAGACGGAACCCTTGAGGGCCGTCAATAGCTGTGCTAGCACAAAGTCATAAGTCATCATGACCGATGGTTTGAGTGTGCTACCCTTGTTCAAATTGTTGATCACGCTAGATAACACGCTCTTTCCCAGAAACTGTAACTAAGGTCTGCTCAGCATAGTTGCAGTATAAACCACAGGTAAGCGCTTTGGGTGTTGAATAAACACAAATGAGCCTGAGTAAGCGTCTGCAATAGGGATTGGTTAGCCGCCCTAGTAGACAGGTATCCTCAAATACGAGTGGCCAGCTATGCATACGTAGGTATCTTCAAAAAACAATATTACCTGATCTTGTAAAAAAATTAAAACGTACAATCAAAATTACTTGAGAAACAGAAACAAGAAATATATAATCTTTCCTCGATATCATGTTAGATTGTACAAAGATTATCCAAAACTAAGTGTCTATCGAAAATCCACTAATGAAAATGATCTCATAAATCTCTGTTCATACCATAACCCTAAAAAACGTGCGGCCCTGACTCTCTGTATGGTAAAACGAAATACATTGAAAATACTATTAGATTCCCCCAATATCCTAATTATTTCATATAGAAAACATATATGGAATATTATTAAAGCAAGGTTGGGAATAAATCATGTTATTTGCAATTTAAAAATGAACTAGCAGCATAGCCCGACGTTGCCCGTGCTTGATTCAAAAATCGTACGACTCATCGCTATCACTTGACTTAAAATATTTTTGCCCTTCCTTGCCTTTAAAAGAGTGCCTTTTGTCGTGCTGATGTTGCTACATGCCTTACTTCTTGCCTATCTCACACTGTGAATTTTCCTAAGCTCTATACTAAACATTAAATCTGTTACGAAAAAAGAACTAAACAAAATGAACAGCTTTAAAAAAGGACTTGCAACTGGAAAAACCGAATGAAAAAAGAATGTTAACAACAAATACTTTTTCACACCCAATCCAGTTCTGCGGGATCAGAATCAACGTTGAGTTTAAGCAAGCGAATGAGCCAATTGCAGTAAAGTGCCATGCAGATTTAAATTTTTCCCCACTTGTGACGAATGCCGCTATCGATTTTTTTGCGTGCTAGCATGATAGTTAACATTCGTGTCAGTCAGCTGTTGGCTCTCACGCTGGCCAATAGAATCTTCCTGCCTATTCGTGGCAGCCAGCTATTGGCTCTCACTCTGGCCAGTAGAAAATAACTGCAAACTACATGAAAACTGTCGTAGAAGCATGAAAAAATCGATTATTTCCACTATCGATGGGAGTTGGGAAATGCAAAGTCGGTCTTGTCCTTCCAGCTAACTTGGAGCATGTGCATGTAAATTTTGGTGCAAATCCATTGAAAATTGCGGCCGTGCATTCGTTACACACACACACACACACACACACACACACACACACACACACACACACATCCTGCCTTTTATAGATAGAGATGTAAATGTTGTAGTTACTGTTTATTTTTAGCAACATTATTATGCTAATGTTTACTGTTGAAAATTATTGTTATGATTGAGCTTAAAATTTGTAATAGCGAAACATTTATGATTGGATTGAGCGTGCTACCCTTGTTCAAATTGTTGATCACGCTAGATAACACGCTCTTTCCCAGAAACTGTAACTGTATTATCAAAGGTCTGGACACAAAAATCATTCAAAGATTTAACCCTATGATAATAAATTACACTGAAGTAGAAAAATAATACACTTGTTGCAGGTTGTAGCCGAGTGAAAATGTATCAGAAGGTAATTTATGTAAGGCAAATATTATGCGTGCTTATTATGCATTATCCACGTATATAGACACGTAGATCAAGTAAAGAGTATAAGGACAATTTGCACTGCAAAAAATTACTAAAAACACAGTGGTTAGAGATCCAACAATAAAGAGATTTTTATATATACAATAGATATACATGCAATGATAACAGAATGTTTGTTTATTGTGGCAATTGAGACAAGGTTATGAAGAATGTTCATGCAGAAATTTGGTCAATAAAAGTTAATGGTTTTGATTTGTTAGTGAAATTAAAATAATTTGGTTTCTGCAAGGAAAAATCTCAAATGTGTTCGTTCAAATATTAGTGTGTATGCGTGTGTTACTTGTTAGTTAGAATTTAAGTTGTAAAGAGTTGTTTACCTTTAACTGTTTGGCTAAATTGATGAATTGTACAATTACTGTTTGTGCAGTAAAAACGTTCACTTTTTAAGTCAATTGTAATTTGATTACCACGCGGACAATGGTCGATTGAGTACTGTGTTGAGTTTGTTGAGAATTTTGAAGTGATGTTGAGTCAGTGAATTGACACGCGTGGAGTTTGGTAGCATCTCACGAAACTTGATGACTGACTTGAATTGAGTCATGCGGTTGTTTATATAGACCTTGGTGTTTAAAAATCGGCTCCAGGGAGCTTCGGCGGGAAAAAGGATCTGATTCAACTTTGCTACAGTTTAGTGTTTCTTAACCAATAGAAAATTGAATTTACTGAAACGAAGTGGTGATTGGTTAAGGCTTTTTTCTTTAGGAAAGAATACATCTTTTCGAAAGAGGTGGAAGGCTAATGTGGACGATTTCACACATTATATATTAAACTATATATTAAAAAACACTATATATTAACTATATATTAAAAATCCTTTGAAAAAAAAAACTTTTAAAATCTTAATGAATATTGTGATAGCTAATTTTCATGGTAATTACTAAATATTCATAATAAAATAGATGTTATTTGGGCGTATAAACAGTTTTATATGTAGGCGGAGAATTATGTATAAATTCAGCTCGATTTTGAGGATACAAGAGATAAAGATGTGGACAATAGAGACATATGAGTCGTCAGACACACACGCATTTGCCACCCACACTGGGAAAAGGGCCCTGTATTCTCTTGAATTTCTGATTGCTGAACACATAGATCGAGATTTTAAGTCGCCGTCTTTTGATATTTTATGTTAATAGATGTCAAATATATCCGATTGTAAATTATTTTATTCACTTTCATTAAATCGTCTATATTTAACCAAAACCTGCATTATTATTTCTTTGGTGAGAGCTTGACTTTATTTCTAGTCAGCCCAGTCGTCAACAAGAAGTTTACCGCGGCTTATTGACTTAAAATCATATGTTCGAAACTCTGTCCACTTCCCGATAGCCGCGCGAAGATTGGAAATAATCAAAGATGCGTCCCATCCTATCGGCCTAACCAGATGGTGAGCTTTTTTACAACAACAATCTTTATTTAACTGACGTGGTGAGTTTGTTCAACTATTATTTGAATTAGCAAAAAGTGAGTTCCAATGGAAAGAATGTTCTTTGATAAGAAGGTGTTGTAGACTAAAATTCGAGGTCCACTTCACTGAAGAATTAACATGCCGCTTATTATTGTTCACTTTAGTAGTCAGAGACAAACATATTTTATAATATATAATATTGAGGAACGAAAACATCACCATACTACTGGCTGACAAAGGCAATCCCTTAGCAACAGTAGCTCCAGAAGAACGGACCAGTATTCCAATAGATAATCTGATGGAGATGTTCACTTTCTGTACACAAACAACACACTTCAGAATGGGATCACACATATATCAACAGGATGAGGGCTTAGCAATGGACTTGACATTATCACCAGCAATGGCGAATATATACATGGAATACTTTGAAGAAATGGCATTAGAATCTATATCTCTAAAGCCAACTATATGGTTAAAGTACGTAGATGACACCTTCATACTTTGGCCACAACAGGAAGATGTTCAGGTTCAACTGGGCCATGTGAACTCAATAAGACCTTTGATACAGTTCATAATAGAGAAAGAGAGTAACAACACACCCCCATTCCTGGATGTTCTAATATCTCGAACAGAGCATGGGTTCAAGACATCCGTATACCGTAAACCGACACTCACCGGACAGTACCTCAATTTCAACTCCCACCATCCATACAGCGTAAAGAAAGGGATCGTCCGTTGCTTACAACACCGAGCAAAAGTCATAAGTGGCGACCAAGAGACATTAGATAAAGAATTGGTCAGTATAAATAGTACCCTACAACGTAACAACTACCCTGGGTACATGGCAACAGCCCCCAAAAAACTGGGATAGGCGGGTAAAAGAGGAGGACAACAACGCTCAGAAAACAGTCTGCCTGCCTTTTGTGAATGGGTTATCAGAGAAAATACAAAGGATCTGCGGTCCATATAACATCAGGACAACCTTCAAAAGCTTGACGACACTTCGCAGATATCTCTCCCAAGTAAGGCACCCCCATAGAGGAGAACATGAGTAAAGACTGTGTGTACGCTATTCCGTGCAGCTTCGGAAAGGAATATAAAGGGGAAACAGGCCGCCCCCTTGAGGTAAGGCTTCAAGAACACCAGAAAGCTGTAACACGAGGGGAAGTGGAAAAATCAGGCGTGGCTGACCACATATGGAGAGAGATGGGAGATCATCGACATCTGTGTGACCAGGCTGAGATCATAGACAAGGAACAGCATTGGAAAATTCGTAAACTTGAGGAATCAGCACATATGTTAGGCCACAAAAATCTCCTGAACCGACCAAGCATAGAAATGAATACAATATGGGAACCAGTCATAAGGAGTGCCAGAGAAAAGCGATAATAACAACAAAAGTTGCAATATGAGCTCTGGTAAAAACATGAAATGATAACAGCAAAAAATTGCAATATCAGCACTGGTTAAAAATGTTGCTGAAGACATTAGGTTTATAATACCCAGAAATTCATACCCAGATGTCCTCAACATGACACATGGCACAGTGGATAAAGGCGTTGGTTAGATCCAGTGATGGAACCCAAAGAATGTGAGTTCAGTACCCGGTTGGAGAACATTCAGACGGAAATTAACTGGAGATAACTGATAACTGACATCCATTAAGCATGTCACGTGAAACTAGAGCAGTCTACCCCAGTGAGCGAAATAAAGGGTTAAGTTCGACATTCCAACCACCTGAAGAAGACTGGGCGTACAGCGGCCGAAACGATGTAATAAATATGGCGACAAAGATGAGCACATGAGCCCGAATAATGTAAATAATTTACATAATACCTCATCTCAGAAATATAGGCAGTTTATGTTAAATCAGTCCACCCCAAGCAAGGCAATAAAGCCCCTAGGACACAAAAGTGTTAGATAATATGATATAAACTACTATTAAGGAGAGAGGACAATAAAAGAATAAGAATTAAAAATTAAGAAGACAGAAGACAACGTTTGACATTGCATTTAAATAGTTTAACATTTTGGGGGTTCAATTTCCAAATTTAGTTAAATGTCATGGAAGTTATCTCGACTTTTAATCTAATATAGTTATGTAAATAAATTGGCCAATTATTGATAAAAAGTAAAATCTTACTGGGCCTCATATATTAGACACCCGAATCCTGACATCTCTGTCGTAATCACAATGAGATTAACTCCCTAAACAGAGAACCGTGGATTTGATGAACTATTTGCTTGCAGTATTTGTTTGTTGTAGTGACAGTATAATGGCCTGAAATTCAGCTTGAATGCAATTTTAATACAGATACTTTGGGACTTATGTACGTGTCATTTTCGGTTAAGTTTTAAAAAAACAAAACTATTTTGCTATTTGTTTAGGATGTTATTGAACAAACGAAGAATAATTAACAATTTTCAATACATATATGAAGGTACCATATTTAAAAAAAATATAAAATAAACTGCAATATCCAATTTAATAACTAATACACTCTAATTTCATTTTTCTACAATGTTATATCTGCCTTTTATTTAAATAATCACATAGGATAACCGTGTAACAATAGTAAGACTGAAGCAGATATGCCGTAAGAAGAAAAAATGAATACCTTCTGATAGCCAGATAATTTATTCAATATACTACTTACGTATGTCGATTGATAATCTTGTTTTGATTATATTTTGAAAATAATCTTGATATTAATAAAAGGGCAAATACTCTACAAATGACATTCAATTTATCACCAAATCATACATGGAGTTATCGCCCTTAATACATGTAACAACCCGTTCAACCGCGATTTATGTTTAATTTAATTAAATCACTCCCATGAGTGGTTTCTAACACCCTATTTATCATCTCTCAGTTGCGTCTCTGTCTTTGGGCAGAGTGCACTCAGGGGTGACTCTGTCAAAGGACAAAGTCGCAACTAAGAAAAAAAAATTGTGTTCCTTGCCTGGGTGTATGCGCTCGGGTACCCACCTTAAAAAAGACCTTGTGTCACAACTCGTCTTAGAGGGGAGACAGAGTAAATACATAATCTAATTTAATTACATATGTTTAAATTCAGAAGAATTAATTTAGTGTTATTTATTATATATTCACTAAGAAAAATATCGATCAAAATACTTTAATTATAATTTTGATATTTTCTTAGATAAATAATTATTAATGTTAATTATAAAAGAATAATTAAGGATAAAAAAATTGAGAAAGTTTGATTTCTTGTAAAAATCCTTTTGTGCATATATAATAATTCTTAGTTTTTTAATTTAATGTTATAATTTTTTGTTTAATGTCTGAAGCACAATATTTATGACATGTCACAGATAATTTTAAAGTTCGAAAAAAAAAAAAAACTGAAATTAATTAATTGAAGAAAGGCTCCAGTGATAACGACTGAATTTAACAAATAATTCAATGAAATTTATCAAAATATAACTTTGCGTTGACGTAAAATAATGAAAAATACGTTTTCTCAAACGTGATTTCTGTTTCTCGTTTCAAAATTATTTGTGAATAATAATCTATAAATGAAAATGAAGTATGGATGTATGGCTTTCCTCCTGAATAAAAAGGACAAAGAACGGCAAAGTTGTATTTTCTTTTTTCGTGCGATTAAAATTCAGAGAATCAACAAACTTGTAGTTGAAGAAAACCTAATACAATAAATTGAAAGATTTCATTTTCAATAATTTTAACTGCAGAAAAACTGACTCAAGTTATATTTTTGTTTGATTTATACTTTGCTGAAAAATGATTCTAATCAACAGAAAGACAGAAATCCCGCTTGTAGAGTTCTTTTGATTAAGTATGTCTGCGTATTTGCCCTTTCTAAAATATTAATTCCCTATTTTGGGGTGGACGGGGGAACATAAAGTATTAATGTTTTTAAATTTATTCTTATTCATTTTTTATTCTATTTATGTATTTATTAATTACAACTTATTGAACATTATTAATGAATACTTATTTGCATACGAAAATAATTAAATAGGCTGAAATTAGAAATGGGTAACGATATAGAAATTTAGAGATTGTATTGAAAAATCTGTACATTAAAGTGTCAATGGACTAAGGATCTGATAAAATTTAGGGTTCCTGAAAAAGGGAATATTTGACAAGCGTTCTAGTTATATCTATCGTTATATAGAAAAGAAATACTTGCTAAACAAAGTCCGTGACATTCGGTTGCTGTAGGGTTAGGGTTAGGGATTAGTGTTAGGGTTAGGGTTTAGAGTTAGGTTTAGGGCAGGGTTAGGTTTTAGGGTTAGGGTTGAGGTTGGGTTTGTGGTTAGGGTTAGGGTTGGGCTAAGGGTTAGTGTTAGAGTTAGGGGTTAGGGTTAGGGTTGGGTTAAGGGTTAGTGTTAGGGGTTAGGGTTAGGTTGGGTTAAGGGTTAGTGTTAGGGTTAGAGTTAGGGGTTAGGGTTAAGGTTATGTATTTGGGGTTTCTTTAAAAATTTAGGGCGTCCAAAAATCAGTTTGCTATATTTCCCTTGATTTCAAATTTTTGTTTTCTATAGAATAATTATAAAATTGATATCAAATCTTAGGTAATTTCTTCATTAATCCATGTTTAATTTTTTTTTCAGTGACAACATGGGGTTCGACGAAGTCGCAACTTGTCTTAGGGGTTTTCTTGAAATTTTTAGTGCGGCCCAAAAGTGGGGGATGAGTAATATTTCACTTTTTTAAACCATTGAATGAAATATTTTAAAAATTGGTATTAAATTGTAGGAAATTTATTAATTAATCTATGTCCAAAAGGATTTTTCATTTGGTTGAATAGAGGGGAATTGAGGTTCGACGATGTAGCACCATGTCTTTGAGATTTCCTTTAAAAATTTAGGGCGTCCAAAATTCGGTTTGCTATATTTCCTTTGATTTCAAATTTTTGTTTTCTATAGAATAATTATAAAATTGATATCAAATTTTAGGTAATTTAATCATTAATCCATCTTTAAATTTATTGTCTTCTTTGTAACCGCCTTTTCAACCCTGCCAATAAATGACCCATCTAATCCTTACTGTTCGATTGAAAATCATAACTTGAACCATGCTCTCACTTTGTAACGGTCTGACTAATCGTTAACAAACTCTAAACAGTCATTGTTCAAAATAAAGAAGTGCAATAAACAGTTAACCGTATAAACCATATCTTTAAAAAAATTAACCCCAAACCACAGAAGCGGCGATATATTTTGACACGTCGAAGTTAAATTCAAAATAGTTACAGAAAATTAATTTAACTTTGAGATTTTCATTGGCTTATTTAAAAATTCTTAAGAATAAATAACCCCCTGAAACAAATTCTAAAATCATATATTTAAGAAACATAGTTTTGCACAGTACACGCAAAATATACGTTTACTATTTAAATATTCAACTACACTCGTCTATTTTTCAGATTCTAGCTGTAAGAGTTTAATCTACACAAAAAGACATTAAAATATTTATATTCAATTAATAAATGAGATTTTTTTTATCAGAAATTATCTGTGTACCTATTTAGAAAAAGCTTGCTGAAATAAGTTTTTAGTGAACGTCAAATTTGAAAGTGCTTACGCCATTTCCTGAAATGAAGATTGATATATTCCTCGGATTAGTTAATCAGGTTCATAGTTTGTGCGTTCAATTCCAAAGAGTCAACACTTCAAATTCAATTATTAGGCAGGCACTTGTAAGACGGTGAAAATGGTTCTATGCTAAGATCTCCGCCCGCGAAGTCTAAGATTGTAGGTTCGTGCCAGATTCGCGTCTATGCTTTACTTTTCTTGCAACAGATCATGTCAATAAACATTCAGTCAATAAAAATCTGTTCGTCATTGGACCGTTCCTTGTACGGTAGTTTGAGAAGAAATGGACTTGCAGTTAGATGTTCAATTCCGACAAGAATCCCGCTTCAAGGTTTAATTGTAGTACGGGTAATGAATTATTCCAGTACGTCAGTTGGAGGTGGTGTTGCCGACTCGGTGGTGAAGATGTAAAGAAACACACGTGGGTTAAAATTTCCTGCTCGGCAGTCCAGCTACATGAGAAAGTTGGACTTTAATTAAGTCCAAAGAAAAGAAACAAGACCGATAATTATATACAAACAAATATATGTATTAACAAGTACAAGTTACAAGCACATGGACAGTTACATTGAGTGCGTGTGGTGAATATCATGTGTGTGTATTGTGGTGAGTGTTCGTATGTACGTGTATTGTTCTTAGCGTGTTCCCAGAATTTGGGAAACGCTGTATCTGTGAGAGCTCACATATGCGCGGTGGTATAAGGCCCAAGGTCTGAGGAAAAAGGGCTCGAGGCAAAAGGTCACCCAGTATTTATAGCCAGCGGAGAGAGGCCCCTGGTGAAGTGTTAAGCAACTAAAGGAGGACCTAACTCCGACAGTGGAGATCATGTTGGATTTGCCGTTGTTGGCAAATTCAACGCTGACAACTCTCCGCTCCTAATCGATGTACTGAAACTATCAAGAAAAAACATGGATCGGATTTCTTTCAGCTCAACTCAATATTCAGTATATTCTGCACGAGACATGTTAATAAATTTAAACCAGTCCAGGGCTTTCAATCTTGTTGACCGACTTCATTCTAAGTTGAACAAAAATTTTGGACCGTGTTAGACCTTTTTTGTCTCTCTGAGAATCTTTTGGAACTGCGAACTGCTATTTTTCTGTTAAGTTTTGATTTATTTTTTACCATTTTTCTTACTTTCGTTTTGACTGTTTTGTAAAACTTTGATTTTTTTCCTTTTCAATTCCTTACCCTCCCCATTTTTATTTTTACTTTATTTTGCTATTATTCTTTTATTATTTAACTTTTTGATTTTCTCTTACAGTTTATTTTTCTTCCCGTATCCACTTCCCAAAGTTTATCTGTTTATTTTTCTTTCTACGTTTTTGGTTCGATTTTATTTTTCTTTGTTTATTATTACATGTTAATTTGTTCTGTGTTCTTTCTTTTAAATATCCGTAAAGTTCTGTGGTTTATCTGTTAATTTCGTCTGTAATATATTTGTTTGTAAATTTTGTGTTTATTTTGTATATTCTGTCCTTTTTTTCTTTATCGTTTTGTTTTAGGGTTGACCGTTTTTTTTTTATCGGCAGCCATATTGTAAATTTTTACACTTATCGTTTCGTATTTTATTTGTATAGCGTTTTCTTACTTTTCCGATTATAACTCTTCGTTTTATTGTGTAATTTGTTGCTTTCTTGTCTGTTGTCTTTATTCTTTTGTACGTTTTTCCTTTTTGTGACTGTTTTAAAATTGTTGTTTCGCCTTTAGGCGAACCTTGTTCACTTGTTATTGTCTGTCGTACGTCCATTTGTTTTGCGTTTTCTTTTTGTCTGTTTAAATTTGTTTAGCCTTTAGGCGAACCTTATTTCTTTGTTTGTCTATTTAATCTTTTGTACGTCTTTCTCTTTTGTTTGTTGTCTTTCAAATTTGAGTCTCGCTTACGGGCGAACCTTGTTTATATTGTTTTATTTTTTCTCGTCTGTCGTCTAATTCTTGTACGTTTTTTTGTCTTTGCTTTTGTTCGTTTGAATATTTAAATTTGTTGTTCTACTCTTAAGCGAATCTTGTTTATTTAATTTAATTATTTGTCTGTTTTTCATTTTTTTCGCCTATAGGCGAAACGTAACCATTTTTTCTGTTCACCGCCCCTCCCATTCCTTTTGAAAATGGATAAAAAAAGAGAGTCCCCTCATATCTAATTATAAAAAAGAAACCGAAAGTTGCCGACTTTAGAAAGAAAAACCGATCAAGAAACATCTTTTTCAATCAAAAAAGACCCCCCCAGATAAAGATAATCCCGATGAATACCCGGCATTAGCTCCCGTCAACGAGGATGGTCATGACAACACCCAAAATATGGAGGCCAATAATGGCCAAGAAGCAGAGACCCATAATATTGAGGCCAATAATGACCAAACATCAGCATCCAAAAGTATGGAGGCCAATATCGGCCAAAAAGACAATAGGACCAAAAATAACGCAGAGGCTGGGGAATCGCCTTGTTGTTGGAAGTCCCCACCCCACGAAGTGCATTATCGATATAGCGGAGTTCTTAGAACGTTCCAAGAGTTACGCACACTTTGTCGTGGAAGGTGGGCTCTTGCAGGACCCCATAGAACTAAAGAAGACCGAGAAAAGAATAGTGTCAGTTTTCGTCGTCAACAAGCGTTTGCGCAAAATTTGTCGTTCGATGAAAGACACAGTGGTAAAAACACTGGAGTCACAGGGATTCAAGCCACTAAGAACTTTTTCATGTGGGACGTATTGCTACCCACACTAGAAGACTGCCTTAAAATAACCAGCAGAGAAATCATTACGAAAGACATCATTCTGCGAACCGAATACGAAAGCAGGCGAAGGACCAGTTTAGCTATATAGGAGGTCCCTCCTCGAGTTATCAGGGGAGCACCTGGCGACTTTCTTGTCGCATTATGGCGAAATACTAGGTGCTTCCTGCGATAGCTTGACCGGGGGATGGAGTTTTGCCATAATGTTAGACCGAAAAGCATTCCTCTCCATCTCCAACTGTCTGGAAGTAGGGGGCCTGAAGCTGCCGGTCATTGTGACCGGCCACAAACCAGTGTGCTGGAAGTGTGGAGAGATAGGTCACCTCTCCTCTTCCTGCCCAGAGAAGAAGGCCTCTGGAAGTCAGGCCACAGTCGACCAAAAACACCTCTGACCGCGTCTTTAGATACTATCACGCCTGTAATGGGCATGCCAGCTTCCGGGACCGGAGTGGTGAAACCCCCGGTTGGGTCAACATCTAAGCCCCCATTCACCGAAGAGTTTTCGCCTGCTGCTAGTGCAGTCGTGGAGAAGGGAGAAGAGGAATGGCAGGTTGCTGTCAACGGCAGAGGGAAGCGCCGGTCCTCAGTCTCCTGAAGCCCCCGGGATGAAAGGCGCTGACAGTCTCACTCCCTCTGTCAACAAGAAGGGCGATGCCCCGGCCTCTAAACCTACCCTCAGAGAGTTACAGAAGAAATATGATCTAGCCTTTGATTAAACAATGGAAAGAGAAATTGGATAAACAAAAGACCTCTCCAACTAAAAAGGCCATACCCTCTACCTCCTCTGCCAACATTCTCAACAAACACCTCCCTCAACCCCTCTCTGTAGGGACTTCAGTCATAAAAAGACCTCCCCTGTTAAAAAAGTCACTCCCTCTGCATCTTCTGCCCAACTTTCACCAGAAAAATCTTCTGCCCATCCCTCAACCCCTCCCAGTAGAGACTCCAGCCCTTGCAAACAATCGTATACACCTCACTACACTTCCCAGTTCTTCCCCCATTAAAACTCCCGAAATGCCCCCTCCTCTCAACAAGAGACAAAGACGTCCGTCACAGGATTCAAAACACTTAAGAAAAAAGATGCGTAAACATATATACAGCTCAGGGGAAGATATTTGCCACATTTTCCCAGCACAAGCGGAAAAGGCCAGGGATTATGGTAATAGGATCAAGGATTTAAAGTATCTCCTCTCTGTCAAGCAATATGCTGACAGAGACATCGAAGATCCTAAGAATTTCCCACAGGCCGATAGAGTATTAACAGTAATTAGAACTGGGACGGGGGCTCGCCAAGCATGGGCCATGCTTGATGAGGCAATAGCCTCTTTTAAGATGTCCCCACCGATAGTCATCGTTCAAAACGATTTATCGTTTTGAACGATGACAAAGAAAATGAAGGAATTTTGTGCTGGGAGGGTCCGTGTTTTTGTTCACTCCTCCCTCTATATAGCACTAAAATTGACCTTTCCATGGTATATAGGCGGTCTCTCCCAAGACGGCAACATCAAGACTGAGATGGGCCACGGGTCGATGGGGTAGGCTGTCGGTATCCTGACCTCGTACATGTTTAATTCAGATGAGCAACCCTAATCGGTTTGATAATGTCTCTCTGGTTAGCTAGTTTGAATGTCCGAGGCCTTAGGTCAGAGTCTCGCAAGGCGAGGCTCTTTCATGACCTTCAGCGTCTCGGGGTAGATGTATGTTGTGTACAAGAGACCCGTTTTTCTTCTCGCGGCCGAGTCTTAGTTAGGAGAGTCGATGTAGGGCTCTTAGGGTGTCCAAGTTTCCCTTATACAGTTTATTCGGATCATAGGCTTGTCCGGGTCCGTGTAAATTTAGATAAGCCTAAGGTTAGGTAGGCTGGCTACTAGAAACTGTTCATTATTTGGTGAGCAGGGTTTCCGGGACCAGATGCTACTAATGATACAGAGGGAATTGTCGGGGGAGGTTTTAGGAAATGCCTGGTGGGATAAATTAAAATCCAAAATTAGAACGTTTGCTGCCGATTTTAGTCGTCGACTCAATCTAGATAGATTAGCGGCGCAAAGGACATTAGAACAAAAAGTTGATCGAGCAGTTAAAACACATGATAGTGGGAAAATAGCCTTAGCTAAGGCAGAGTTGTCCTCCTTGCTTATGAAGAAGGATCAAGCTTTGGTAGTTAGGGCTAGGTTAAATAGAATGTCCCCTGAGGCAACAAATATGGTCGCTGAATTGCGTGCAGAGGAGAATCGGAGCGCGTCTCGGCGACATATCGCATGCGTCACATTGCCGGATAAGCGGACCGTGACAACAAACGAGGGCATATGTGAGGCTTTTCGTGACTACTTTCAGGAGCTTTTCACCATGGAGCCCGGTCTGAACCCTGCTCAGTTCGACGCCTATTTAGCCGACTTTCTCTGCCTTGAGGCAGCTGAAGCGGCTGGGTGCGAGAATCCCATTACAGAGTCGGAAATCTGGGTAGCGCTGAAACAGGTTGGCTTGGACAAATCTCCGGAATTAGATGGTCTTTTGTACGAAGTGTACTTGAGGCAGTCGCTTTTGTTCCCTTGCTGGCACTGATTTTCGACAACTGGATGAAGCAAGGGTCTATACCCCAACGCTTCACCAGGGGCGTGATCAAGTTGTTACGTAAGAACAAAAACGGTGGGGACGGGTTAGGTAACTTTCGCCCTTTAACTATGTTAAACACAGAGTTAAAGATTTTGGCTATGGTCTTAGCGAACCGCTTGCAGGCTGTCCTCTCTAGTCTGATTGGCTCCGAACAGACTTGTGCTGTGAAGGGCAGGACTATTCAGGACAACCTTCATATGATACGCTTGATCATCGAGCAAGTAGACAGTGAAGCCGCGCTGATCAATTTAGATCAGTCCATGTCCTTTGATAGGGTTGACCATCGCTTTCTCGAGGCTGTCCTTTTGGCGGCTTTTTCGGGCCGTACTTTTGAACCTGGATCCGACTTGTGTATGCGATCCCTGGCGCGCTGGTGGAGGTGAATGGAGTACGATCGGAGCCTTTCTTATTGTCTCGCTCCATTTGTCAAGGTTGTCCGCTTTCGCCTTTGCTTTACGTTCTTGTGTTGGAACCTTTCCTTCGAATCCGGTCCTTCGCGGAATTTCCCTACCTGGTGCTACCACCTCGCCAGGTATTCCGCCTATGCTGATGACGATTCGGTTCTTGTCGAGCAGGGCCGAGACTGACGAAGTCAGCAAAGAAATCAGTGGTTATGAGATGGTGACAGGGGCCAAGATCAACCGCGATAAATCTGTTGACTTGCGGTTGGGTGCGTAGAAGGGAGTTTCTCTTCCTGGACCTTGCCTCTGGATGGATGGGCCAGTCAAGATTCTCGGCGTTTGGTTCGATCCTGATATCCAGTTGGAAATGAATTGGTCGGAGGTGCAAGGGAAGGCCGAGATTGCAATTAATTTGTGGTCTCACACATCTACCCGATTCTCCTTTACCGACTCTCTGTACTTCCACTTCCGTATGACACTTTACTGGCGTTAGTGAAGCTCTTGTTCTACTTTTTGTGGGGAGGCAAGGCCTTCATCCATCTGAGGGCGGTCTAGGTATGCCTAGCATTGAGATTCGTCAATATATGTTTCGCATCGGGTTTCTGTGATAGAATGTGTCGCGAATCGGATGAGGTGGGCGCCTTCTGGAAGGAAGACGCCCATAAGAACTTCCCATCCTTGAGAAGTGTGCACTCGTGCGAGGAGGAAGCCCACTGTACGCCCCGAGTCGAGTGCTCCTTCTACCGTGAATGTCGTCGTGCTCTGAAACGCCTCTTGGGGGCGTCGGATGGCCTCTCCAACGTCCAGGCGTTGTCTCGTAAGGTATTATATCAGGTGTTAGTTAGTGGTGCGAGCTCGGTCTTACGAGGCAGGAGGCTCACTCAATATGGCCTTGGGCGCCCAAGTTGAAATGCCTCAATAACAATGAGGCATCACTCACCTGGCTGACTTTGCACAGCGGGCTTGGAGAAATATCCAAATTGTCGCTGCTGTAGTGGGGAAGTTGAGACCATTGGTCACGCCTTCTTTCATTGCAGGGTGGGAGCGCCGTTGTGCAGGTATGTTGAAGGCCTCATGGTTCGCATGCTGCCTGGAAAGTTCTTTGTTCTTGAGGCCGCTTCTGTTTGTAGGAATGTGGCTCCGGCGCTGACGAGGGCTGAACATTGTGTTCTTATGCTTGATAGGTGTTAAGAGAGTCGTGATTTGGACGATACGTCAGAAGGGATTCTATGAAGGCGAGAAATTCACTTCTTCCCAACTGATCTTATACTTTAAGCATCAGCTTAAGGTTAAGATTAGGACAGACAGGCGGCGACTCAGTTCATCAGAATTCGGCAAAAGGGGGGATGAATCTTGTGCGTTTTGTTGTGTGAAAGGGACTGACCTAGAGTGGCACGTTGATGCCGGCTAGGCATCAGGATATTGCTTGCTTGGGTTGAACACGGGCAACCCATCCCAAAATTAGGTTAACTTAGGTTTAGTTTTGATGCTTTAGTTTCCTTTTTCATTAAACTTAGCTAGGGTATGTATGCTCATTGGCTCCTTTTATTTCTGTCTCTATTTTTCTTTAAGTATAATTCTCCATCCTCTTCCTCGTTAGGTGGTCAGTGACGTCAGTTCTCTGGTCGATGCGGGGCGTCTTTCGTTTCGTGTGTGTGTTTTCGTATTTGTTGTTGTGTCTGAATGAGTGCGTATCTGTGTGAGTGCTTGGGATGAACGTTTGTTTTATATTATTATAGTCCCGCGTTAATTTCGTCCAGTTAACTAATGTTTCTGCCACATTTAGTGATTGTGGTTTTTTTTAATTACTATCATGACTTTGTTTAGTTTCTTGTAAATAGTTATTAGTTCATACTGTAAATACTCATTGGGGTTAGTTTTAAAAAATTTTAAATTGTTGTTTTATTTCCCTCCCCCACAGACGATAAATTGTACATACGGGGACTAGTTAGTATTTTCATGGAGACATTGAGGTATTATGGTGGTTGTGGTGAGAAAGGTAAGTAAGAATGTTTTGTTTTGGTGCAAGGAATATTGTAAGTGTGATTGGGTCAGCGTTTGTGGCTAAGTTTAAAATTAAGACAGAAGACCGACCTCTCCCCTCTTACCCATTTCGGCCTTGTGCCACATTTTCTGTTTTATTCAGAAATAAATATCCTTGTTGACCAACTTCACACTTGAATTCATCTTCTGAATGTGGACGGTTCATATTAATTTCTTTGCTACATTGATTAGCTGTTTGAAGTATCAGCTTCGGGAGAATATTAGAGTCGACTGATGAGATCTTTTTGTTGGAATTTGCTAAATGGTGAGTGAAAACTTCACAATTACACAAGGCGAGAGAGGCAAACTTGAATTGGAAACAGGTTCTTTTGTATACTGAAAAAAAAAAACATATTTAGACAACCCAAGGTAAGATACAGTGTTTTTGTCTTATTTAGATCTCTACAGGGTGTTTCATACATTGTTATTTTAGTTTCAACACTTAACAATATTATATAATGTATTTTAAATGATTATGAATATTTAAACCATTTGGTATTTTATTATGTTTGAAAAAATATATAGTGCAGGAATTAAGTTGTCAAATAGCGTTAATTTATCCGTTTTCTGATTTGCAGTACATCTTTTGTGTTTAAACAATTTACTTGTGACCATGGGTATATATGAAAAATAAGTTTTTTCATTAATAAATAGTTTAAAACCGAATAGAAGTGAATTTTCTTATTGATGGTAATACGCATCAAAAACAAAATTGTCATTTTGATAAAATTCGAAAACGAACCTATGATATACAACCGAATATTTTCGATTGTAATTTACATTCGCACACCTTTGATCTGAAACATGTTAACCCATAAAACTGCAAAGATTGCAACTTACTTCAAGAGTTAATATACTTTTTTTTTTAAATTTAATCATTGCGTACAACCAGAGCTTTTACTAGGGTCCACAAACCCCAGAATGAACATACAGTTAATTTATGAAGTCAAAAGTAAAAAAAAATAAAAATAATACTCAAAGTTCTTCCCCACCTTTAAAAATCTCCCGCCAATTTATTGCGTCTTTCATTCTGGGCCCAAATATTTCACTTCATATAGGAAGTAGGCATATATAGTTCATTAAACTCTTGTTCTGATAAAGATAATTTTTTGTATTGAAGCCAGATGCATAAAATTCACCAAATTTTCTGCGGGTGTGAGAAAGTTAGCCCCTTAAAAAAAGTGGGGAGAGGCTAAGTTTTAGTCCATTCTTTCTCTACCTGAAACTGATTATACCATAGATTTCCAATTTTAAAATTCCTTTTTACAAATTCCAAAAAGCGTTTAATGTGGGTTCAATCTTACAGTTTATCAAAACCAACATGTTTGCTATTGTTTTGAAAGTTTCAACACTTATTTTAATTTTGTTAATGTATCAGAACAACTGCATATTTCAGTAGTATGCCATTAATATTTTTTATTTATATACTTTTCATAATCTAAGAAAAACAGGGATTAAGTTCAAGTTGAAATGTATTCTTGATACTTTTAAAGTCTGACACACATTCACATATTCGATTAAAATCAAATCTTTGAGACTTATTGATTAGTAGGATTTAAAAAATTTAAATCCCAGTCTATATTTGGAGGAAGAAAAATATTTTTCTTGGTTCGTACACCGTTCAATTACTTTGATTATATATTTCCGTGATACTCTTTATCGATTTTTTTTTATCTATATTTAAATCTATTTGGACAATATCCCAGAACTATGAAAACTGGAGTATCTATTTTGGAAAAAAACCAAGAAAATGAAGTAATCTATTATCTGTTTTTACCTTTATTTGATTAATTATTAATTAGATGTGTTGATTATGAAAGAATGTTTATATATATATATATATATATATATATATATATATATATATATATATATATATTATAGCAAAAACCAGAATTACCTCAACATTGGTATAGTCTATTTAAAGCTGGTCTGAACCCAGCCGTCTTCACCTCTTCAGTCTTAAGAACTCATGTTGAGGTAATTTTGATTTTAGCTGTAAAATAATATATATGCTCTGTTATAATAAATATATTGAACTGTCTGTGGATCAGTTTTAATATTTGTTATTAATAGTATCCACCTGGATTATATACCAATGGATCTATTAACTGTACTATATATATATATATATATATATATATATATATATATATATATATATATATATATATATATATATATATATATATATTTTACTTATTTTCGATAGGATCCTTTCATATTTTCGAATAAGCTTTTTCATGCGATTGTTAAAAGACGAGATGAAAACACCATGTTGATTCATATTGGTTCATAATATATATATATATATATATATATCAATAGTCAATACTAAATACACACACACACACACACACACACATACACACACACACATATATATATATATATATATATATATATATCAATAGTCAATACTAAATTAAAAAGGTTAAACTTCCTCGACGTAACTCTAGACTTAATGAACAACATATACCTACCTTACAGAAAACCTAACACTAATCCCTTGTATGTACACCCTAAGTCAAACCACCCTCCATCTATAATTAAGCATATACCCACATCAATAGGGAAAAGAATCAGCATGAACTCCACTCATAAGGAAATATTCCAACAACGCAGTAATTTTTATAATACAGCCCTAAAAACAGCGGATACAAAAACGCTAACATAAATTATAGAAACAATAGTAATAACCAGAAGAAAAACAGGAAAATGAAAATCATTTGGTATACCCCTCTGTTCAACCAAATGGTTAGTATTAACACTAGGACATAAGTTCCTAGCTTTAATTGAAAAGCACTTTCCTACTAATAGCAGACTTAGCAAGATCTTTAATAAAAACACCTTAAAATTAAGTTACAGTTGCACTGTGAATCTAGAAAGAATCATAAAAAACATAATAATAAAATCCTGGAAAAACACACGTGCCAAAACAGTATTAATAAATATCCTAAACTAAAATCAGACAAAAATAATGAAAAATTAGTAGAAACCCTGAAGACTGCCCATTGTGGTATACCAATGCACTATCTCATCCATTGAGAGTCCTAACACTGATAGGATATACATTGGTTCAACGAAGAATGAATTTAAAATTAGATGGAGGCAACACAAAAGCTCCTTCAATAATATTAGAAATAGAAATCAGACATCTCTATCCAAATATTTTTAGCATTTAAAAGAAATGAATAAAATACCGAAAGTAAAATGGAAAATAATAAATAGAAAAAGAACTTGTAAAACCTGGGATGACCTATGCTCTTTATGCCTACATGAATAACTACACATTATTAAGTTTCTAAATAATGAAAAGTTATTAAACCATAGGCAGGAGTTAACAGTTTTTTGCTGACATCAACAAATTTCCGCATTAAATAATTAGCATAAAAAAATAAAATAAAATAAAATTTCATAGTCTAATAAAAGGTTTAAAAGCTTAAACCAATCACAAAATAGAAAAACCCTTTATGAAGTCATCAAAAAAACAAATTGTAGCACAGTGCGATGCTTTTAAGTATGAAACAGCTCTTTAGAAAAAAATAAATAAAATAAAAGGATAAAAAAATAAAATAAAACAAAATTCTCTAGACACTTAATGACATATTATGGTGCCAAAAGTAATCTTTCGTTGTGACTGACCAGACAGTGTGCGCACATGAATGCCATCATTCGTTTTGAAATGGATGCCCCCACCCTACCTCGGATTGACCTCTTGGATAAAAATGAACTCTTAGGCCCCTTATCAAAATGGTTGCCCCAGCCATTTCCATAGTTTTGCAAATGAACATGCTTATAAAGATGCATAAATTTCAAGATTGGTTATTCTTAAATTTTTACTTGAGGATGAAATAGGGCTCGATACTTTAACTCAATTTTAATAATTATATTGAGGCTTTCAGCTCTCGTTTTTTAAAACATGAGAACTCTTATGTAGCGAAGGAATCATATTTTTTTAAAAATAATTATAATTTAAGCTCTACCTCTGTATCGGGCACTGTTTTTTAAGAATAAAAACAAAAATACTAAAGAACTCCGGATTATTTATCTAACGTGTTCTTTCCTATTTTTCTACATATCTGCACACACACACACACACATATATACATACATATATATATATATATATATATATATATATATATATATATATTTGTGGCTTATGTTTTACTTGGAGGTAAAATAAATTACTTGTATTTCTGAATTGAGGAATCATTAAGATCCAGGAAAACTCTTTGAACTTGTCAACTCATCTTAACTTTTTTCATTACATAATGAAATAAAATATATCATCTAACTAAAAGAAATAAACTGAAAACTAAAATTTTGTTATGACTCTCATTAAAATCACCTTGCAATAAACTAGGTCAATCAATTTTTTCCAGTATCAAAATATTATTCAGTTATATATTTTGTTGTTTTTAATAGGTTCTCGTTTGATTGTGGGAGACAAATTACTTTTTCTGGATCTTTGTAAATTTAAATAATCTAATTTCTATAATGTAATGTGGTGAATAGATTCAACTGTTGACTCTCTCAACAATACTTGTGATGCATTTATGCACTTCAGATGTTTTATGTTACAAAGCAAAATATGATTAGCATAACATGATTATCAAAATTAAAATGTTCACTTATTAATTTATCGGATAAAACCTTTGACAGATAATAAATAACAAATGATCATATCTTGCTTTATTTACAATTTCTCAGCATTCATAGTGTCCATGATTTCATTGGAAATAAAGAAACAATATTATTGATGCCTTCTTGCATAAAATGAATGTTTTATATCATTTAAAGATAATTTTCTTTATTGTGAAATCAAATTAAATTGGATTTTGAAAATATTTAACAATTTTATTCTTCTTATAATTAAAACAAATAATTCTTGGTTGCTTTTTAATTGTTAATGAATGATAAAAATAGAATTTATATAGAAAGCTGCTAATATTTTTTAATGGTTGATAAAATAACTTAAAATATTGACATAAAGTAGAGGAAAGTAATTAACAATTACAGTTCTCATTTCTACTTATTTGAAACTATCATCCTGATTGCAATTAGGTGTCCTATATGTAGACATTATTGACTTTATTTCTCCTTTAAGTCATATCTATATTTTGTTATATATTAAAGATTCATATTAACAATAAATACTATTTTCAGATAAATATCCGATAAATATTATAAAGGCATTTACCTTAAAATAAAAATATTTGAACATTTTTTTTTGTATATTAATTTAATAATTTCTTAATTTGATAGGAAAACTATTTTATTAAGCCACCTCCACATTTTTTTAACATCTATGTGCTGATACATTTTTGTTGATGGCATTATACTGACCATAGAAACACTGGAAGTGTACCTTTTTAAAAAAGGTATTTTTTCTTAGAATTTAGAACAAAAAACTAATTTGTGACTCTGCCAAAAACCCAAGCCAGTGGCATTTTTTATCCACTACCACACAACACATTTCTTCACAGGATTTATGTAAGTCCCTGGTTTACAATTAAAAACTTTTGAAAATTCATATGAATTCTGTAGATTACCAATGACCCTGAAAAAATACATTAAAAGGGAGAAGATTCAGAAATCAATTTTAATATTGCTTATTCTTATCTTTAAATAATCATAGTCTCCCAAAATAAATTGCATTTTTGTGATTTTAAAATATTGATGTTTGTTATTTTCATTATTTCTAATATAAAAGAAAAGCAATTAGCATTCCTATTCATGCATTTACATTCACAAACCAACTACTCACTCTCTCTCTCTCGCTATATATATATATATATATATATATATATATATATATATATATATTAAAATAATATGAAAGAACAATGAGATCTATAATTCAGATACCCCAGCGCTCACCTTGACTTGACTGACTTGATAGCTACAATACATTAGATACATGAGTTTCCTAAATAAGTTAAATCCTAACGCCCCAAAAATAATAAAAAAGATTAAAATTTCCTTAACCCCAACATCTGAAAATATCAAATTAGTCTGGATTTATAAATTAAGTGAATCAATTTCAAAAAAGTTATTCTTTGCATCGCTTGAAAATGAAACAAAACTTTGTATTTTAGGTTTAATTTTTGATTGAATTGAAGTTTCAGTTTTGAAACATGAGAATTTTGGTGTTGTGATGATAATATATTTAAAAAAAAAACAATTATGTATATATATATCTATATATTAATTAAACAGAAAATAATCTTAATGCTTTCATACTTATGTTTTACAAGCATCAAGAAACAATCTTTTTATCCAGATGAGGAAATTAGACGCATCCATTTTAAAAACTGCTTCTAGTCAATTCATATATAATAAAAGTATTGTTCAGAATTATGAAAAAATTCCAAACAAAGCGGATTTTTTGAAAACTTGAACTTATATTAGGTATCACCAAAATATGTGCACACTTTTAATAATGAAAACAAAAAACACTGCTTCCAATTTATCATGAACATACTGAAAATCAATCTGATACAATTCAAAAAAATGATTTTTGTTGAGAGCTGGTACTTGGATAATTTAATAAAACATTATTTTATGACACAAAAATTCTATAATCAACATTTATTTTTAAAAATTACTTGTAATTTTTAGTAGAAATGTGAAATGAATCGAGTTCATTAACAAGATGAAGAATTAAATAAAAATATGTATAGTTTAATGTTATTTTCAAATATGAACCGGATTTAAATGTTATTTTCATTTTTACTATATTTTTATACTGCAATAGGAATAAAAAAAAAATCCTAGGTTTCATAAACTATTGTGTCAGAATTTTTATGCTGATGTATTGGGGGAGGGAAAACACAAACAGCTAGGCAACTCAGAAGTGCTGTACCCTAAACTCAATGTGAAAGAAGAAAAATGATAGAACTCTTGCCTGTTGTAGCAGAATTTCACAGCGTCCCCAGGTAATAAAAGTTTGTGATTCCAACGAATTGCATTGTTGTTTACATGAAACATCTGTCCTTGTAATAGTAACAGTATCTAACATTGTAATTGTTTAATGTAAAAAAATACTAATAGAACTAATAAAACTATCTGGAGGGTGAAAAGGATTTCCTTTATAGCTTTCCAGAAGGTGTCAAGTAAATGTTTTGTATTCTCATCCATCCAATCAGACAGGATCTACTACAATAATAAATGGTTGGGAAAGAGAAACAGATTGGTTTTTACCACCGACTCCACATTGAGTTTTCCACTCCACATTGAGTTTCTTGGTGAGAACAATTTACAACAATTGGTTATATACAGTTAAAGATATTTATGTTCAAAAAATAAATTAATACTAGTTTCTAGATTAAAGTACAGAGGACAAAAACAACTATACTTTTATATGGGGTTGACAGTAGAAGACTAGTGTTGTTGGTTTATAACTACTCACAGCCTACCATGTATAAATAACCATTATTTTCACTATGTTTAAAGGAAAATGTATTATTTTTACAAATTTCAGATAAATAGTAAGTTTAAGGACTAATTATTTTGAAACTGTTCTCCAGGACAAATATTGGATTTTAAATTTTCTTTCTTTTTGTCTCTAATGAAGGTTTGATGAGTGACCATAACAATGTTAAAAAATGTCTAAAAACTAATTAAAATTATTTTTTACGGAAATAAAACCAAAATTTAACTTAAAAGAAAATCATTTAAATTATTTAAAATGAGTTTTGTTTCATTTTTTTTTTTGTGCGTGTGTGTGTGTGTGTGTGAGAGAGAGAGAGAGAGAGAGAGAGATAACACTCTATATAATTTGCATGCCTCAAATATTAATCCAGAATTTATTATGCCAAGGGAAACAACTCTTCCTACAAATGGAAGAGTTGTTTACCTTGGATTATGATTTTTTTTTTTTAAAGAGAAGGAAGAACAGAAATGGGTGAGGCCTGTCAAAGCAAGAGTTGTTATTGATATTCAATATTTATGGGTGTTATACTCTTGTGGCTGAAATGATTAAAAGTTGTAAATCAGAATGATAGTGACTAAATATGTAAATTTGGTAATAGATGGTAAAATACGAAACATTAATCTTTACCTATTAAAAATTATATAAGCATAAATTCAGTGAATTACTATTTATTTTAATATTTCGCTCATCCTTTGACTGGGAGCTTCGTTACGATTTCATTGTAATGTAATGTTTTTATCTTTAACAGCGAAGAGCAGCAAATCTCTTTCCTGAATCTACCAGGATTGTGTGGTGTTGTCTGTTGATGTCTGCTTCACAACGCATGGAGCCACACCACACATAAAAACAAGATAAATCTATATATTTTAAATAACATGACTAAAGATGTTTAATGATTAAACTACAGAGTATTACAATGAACATAAATAAGCATGAAATGTTGCTTTTTTTTCTAGACAAAGCCAGGTGTCTGGTCATAATATTTTTATTTACTGTACCTTTGATTCCAACCAGTCAGTGCATTTATGGATGTTATGGCTATTAGTGCTGGGTTGATTCTTTCACCTAAACATCCAAAACTTGTTGAATTGCCTTCGTCGCTGAAATAAATAGACAAAGAAAAGACAGAAGGATACAGAGACACTAGAGGGACAGTTTAGGACACTGATTTTATTTCCTTCTTTTGGATTCCAACGACCTCTTGTTGGGGAATTTCCTTCCCGAACAGTTGGCACGTGTTCACCAGTCAAAGGTCCAACAGAGAAAGAGATAGATTCTTCTAGTTTATTTTTGGCGCCAGGAAAACTCTCTTTTTGCACATGCGTAAATTGTCTTTCCTGTCAGAGGACTCCTGGGAGATTTTTATGTTTATTTTATTTTGTATTTTTATTTAATTTTGTACTTTTATTTAATTTTGTATTTTTATTTAATTTTGTACTTTTTATTAGGTTGGTGCAAAAATAATGACGTAATAATGTCGTTTTTTGACGTATTTTTAACGTCAAAAACGACATTATTACGTCATTATTTTTGCACCAACCTAATATTTTATTTTGTATTTTTATTTTATCCCCACACATTCTTAGTCTAAGTGACTAATTTCATTTGTTCTGGCATATATATATATATATATATATATATATATATATATATATATATATATATATAATGTAGCTGACCGTGGCGGTGATGTTTATGTAGATGAACACATGTGAGTAGAATTTCCTGCTAGTCGGTCCAACTACATGAGAAAGTTGGACTTACGTTAAGTCCAAAGAAAACAAATAAGGCCGATAAATATATGTAAACAAATATATGTATTAACAACAAGTACAAGTTACAAGCACATGGACAGAGTGTGTGTGGTGAATATTATGTGTGTGTGTTGTGGTGAGTGTTCGTGCGTACGTGTATTGTTCTTAGCGTGTTCCCAGAATTTGGGAAACGCTGCATCTGTGAGAGCTCACATCTGCGAGGTGGTATAAGGCCGAAGGCCTGAGGAAAAAAGAGATAGAGGCAAAAGGTCAGCCAGTATTTATAGCCTGGGGAGAGAGACCCCTGGTGAAGGTTTAAGGAACTAAAGGAGGAGCTAACTCCGATAATAAACAAACAGCTGTTGTCTCGGGAAAAGCTCTTAGTTAACAATAAGTCCAAACTGGATTACATGGGCTATAAATCTTACCTTGTGCAAATATGTTCAGCCAATATGAATAAGTAGGATCATTCTATATGGATTAAAAGTGAAAAAATTAAAATCTGAGTGTCATGACCACAAATACAACATAATGCGAAGAAATTATTTATTTACATTGGCAAAAAGGAAAACCAGTTTGAAATAATCATATATTTATGTACACATTAGCATTTGTTTTTATATAGTAATCATTGTCTTTGTTCAAATGTTTGACAAAATTTTCCATTTGTTAAAGGGTAGTTTGTAAAGTCATATGCCTTGGTCAATATAAAGTGTGTATATATGTGCGTGTGCCTGAAGCACATTTTAATGGAGTGTATGTGTAGCTGCTGACTGAATGTGTATGTGTGTGAGTGAAGAACATTAGCAAAAACGTATGTGTACGTGTGAGTGCTAATACGTGAAATCTGATTATGATGGTTCTAAAAGGAAATGGACATACAAATAGATGATCAGACTTACTTTTTTCCATGGCTATGAATATTTTCTTGAGTTGTGTGAATATTCCATTGAATGGTGTGTAGTCGTGGCTTACTGAGATGTCATGCTAAGGAGAGAATCCTTATCGGGTTTTACAATTCCAAACGTTTTTCATTGATGGACGATCTGTGTTGAAATGTGTCACAAAAGAAAAATGAAAACTAAAAAATTTCGTCTCTCTCCTACTGTCGTAGCGACGGGCACAGTCTCCATTTTTGAGACGAACTGCCCTCCTTCTCATTCCAGCCCTTTACATAGAGCTTGGTAACTCGCCCATGCAAAACACCAACAAGCCAGCTACCAATCACAGTTTCTGCACCTGCCCACCTCCACTTGCTTTGGAGGTGTCAAGTTGACCGACCAACTTATTACACGCCCCACTGATCTTAAGATCACAAAAGCTCCTCAGCTCGAGAGATGGTCGCGTCTGTCTGGTGACTGCGTCCGCATATACACAACTTGCACGCTTGACATATTGGGATGACCACAGATGCGCGAACTCGCTTGCTCCGAGGTGGCAGATTTCCAGATTCATCCCGTGTCTCGCTGCCATGATCGCACACCGTGCAACTCGGGGCAGGCACTACTTCTGAGCGGGATGACAGGGTTCTCATCCTCGGATGAACTCTCATCCGTTGAGCTGCCATCCGACTTTAAATACACCACTCGTGCACCATCTTCAGAGTCACTTTCATCATCTGATGACGGTTTTAACCCTACAACTACAACTGGCCACAAGTCTTTAACATGACGAGGCACGCCATCGACCCGCACTGACTGCGGGCTGATAATCTCGGTAACATGCCCCATTCTAAGCTTGTCTGTACACTTGCTGTGCGGGGTTTTAACCCACACTACGTCACCAATTCTGTATTTAGCTTGCGCGTCGCTCGGAGCCATTGCAATGTCAATGCCTCGCAGCCGTAAGTGATAGGCGTGCACCATGTTAGCCGGTGCTGTTGTAGGCGAAACACCGTCTTTAGGTGTTGCATTATACCAATAGACTGCTTCGGGGATCGAACATCGCTTCCTGGCTGCAATCACTTTTATAGACCGGTGGATCCTTTCTACTATGCCGTTTCCCGTCGGCACGTAGGTACACCGGAACCGAAGCCGCACACCCCACTTCCTTAAGAACTGCGATAATTGCTCTGAGAAAAACGCCGCACCATTATTTGTCAATATTTATGCAGGTGGACCCTGGTCGTAAAAGATGGACTCCAATTGACGTATTATGCTGGCAGTGTCGTGCCGGTGCAGTAGTCGCCAAATGGCGAAGCGAGAGGGTTCACAGTCAATAATAGTCAAATAGTGCTGGCTGCCAACACTCGTAACATCTATCCCCAGCCTGTTCCAAACATGGGTAGTACTCAAATTTCCTTTTTGCCGGTGCCGGGTCAGTTGACTGGCACGCCTCGCACCTCTACACTACTGTCCTAACATCCGCCTTTTTGACTGCTGGGTGGACCATCTTCGAGAAGTAGAGCGTCCGTTTAATCCCGGGATGCCCACATTATTCATGTATGCTCATGATCCGCTCGAGGTCCATACTTAGCGCAGAAGCCGTACACGGCAGATGCAGAGGTTCAGACTCTTTCGGAGCAGCAGTCAACCAACGCTGCGGAACGCAAGTCAATGAATCTGCTCTGTTGACTACCGATTTAACTAACATTACATCCACAGACAGGTTGTACTCTTTGATAGTTTCAATCAGCGTGGCGAGCCGCCTTCGTATCAACATCTCACTCGATGCCTTGGTGGTCAGTAGCGCTCTTCCGCTAAGTGCATTTGATATCCAACGCTGAGTGCATGCTGAGTCCGTGACGATGTGTAGCACTGTTGCTTGCCATTGGAGCGCCAGGTCAACCCCCTAAAGAGTGGCGTCTAGTTCAGCCAGGTTTATGTGTCGTGCATCATTTTCAGACCGTAACGCACGGGATCATCTTGCATCACTCTCTCCATAGTTTCAGTTATCATGCATCTTAGGGTAACGTCGTGCACCTCGTCATCCCATCCTGACGCAACAGAAGTCACGCAGCGCTTTATGGCTGCTGCCGCCGCCACTCTGAGCCAACCGCATACAGGAAAATGGCCTACCAGTTTCCCACACATGGAGAAGGAGTGATCACTGGCGGGACTTCCGGGACGTCACTGCCTCATCTCCAGCGAAGTTTTTCTGCATCACTACTGACGTGTAGATTTGTAAATTCGCTCCATCCTGCAGCGGCTCTGGGGCCTTGCACACCAAGCCAAAGCGTTCTAGATGTTCCTTAACCCTCGTTGAAGAGGCCACGTTTTCATTGACGTAAACATCGTCAATGTAGGATGACGTTGCCCTTCGAATTTCCTCATCCTGCGACATGACCACATTCATAATCGCTGACATGATTTTTGGGGCCACATTAAGACCAAATCCCAATCGAGTGAGGCAATATCTCCGTCCTTTTACCATGACAGTCTGAAAGGGCCAGAGTGATCGGTGGACTCGGACTTGGAAGTAGGCCCTTCTTAAATCGAGGGTGGCTACGTTGCTCCCTTGCCGTTGCCATTCCCGCAATTTCTGGACACAAACGTCCGCGTTGGCCGTATACGCATCTACAAAGTTATTCAATTCCCTGTAGTCTATGACCGGTTTCACTTTCTCCTTATTCGCTTGCACTATTGCCATCAACGGAATCATTCCTCGAGGCGGCCCTAGCTCCTCCTCGAGGTACGGCGCAAGCCAGCCGTTTGCTATCCAAAGCTGCAATTCATTTTCGTATTCGCTCCTGATATGCTCTGGAACCGGGTACACTGCTATTTTATTTTTCAGTGGCGCGGGCGTTCGGCCACCCGCCCACTTCCTTGTTGCGGTCCATACGCGTCTGCGCTTGTCGAAAGTTGCACTGAAGTCAGGTTCGTTTATTGCAATGGAGGCTCTGAGGGGCACGTTCTCAGCGGCAAAATTCACCTCACCTGAGCCGCTTATATGGACTCCTCCCAGTTTCGCAATCACATCGACTCCTAGCAGGAGGTCGAGCCCTGGCAAGGTTTGGTTACCGGGCGTATGTTGTTGATTTTCAGCTCCACTGTTTCGCTACCTACGCTGGTAAGGGTTTTTCCGCCGGCAGTTACAATCTGTGCCTCTTTAGGTCTCCATGAGTGACAAACTGACTTACACATTAGTGTCTTTGAACACCCGGAGTCCACCAGGGCCGTGCATCTCTGTCCATCAACGAGCAGTTTAATCACAGGTAGCGCCTCAAATTTACACTTGCCCGGGGAGGAGACCGACGCTGGCGTCTTTTCCCCTGACTCGTTTCCCGGGGACTCTGATGCAAAGTGACCCACCCTTTGGCATCTGAAGCACCGTAACCTTCGGCGCAATCGTCGTACCTGGTTGTCCGTCCTCGTTGCACGCCTCTGGGTGCAGCCATTATTAAGGTCGTTGGGGTTGGCGCACGGACAACACATCGAGTTTCTCCAGTTCTGGTCAGCAATTACTTCCACGGCATCTGCACGTGGCCGCTGGGCCGCTGCGATAATTTGGTTTACAGTTCTATGGTCCTCAACCAGGATGGCTCTCGCTCTCGCACAGAGCTGGTCTAATGTCAAAGTGTCCATTCGCGCCGACGCCCGAAGCTGCTGCCTGACATGCTGTGGCAACCCCGCAGCAAACGCGCAGGCTATCTATCTTTCGGGTGGTCTTTCTCCAACCTGGCGAGCCAGTCTTTCGAGTGCCTCCAGGAATTCATCAATTGTCTCTCCATCACGAAGTCGCCGCGTCGCAAACTGTTCAAATGCTACGAATGCATCTCCGGCGAACGCAGTGGTGAGGGCACGCTTGATTTCCTCGATATCAGCTGTCTGCTTTTTGTTGAGTTGCTCATACACAGCGAGAGCCCCACCAGTCAACCGCAATGGTAGAATTCGCTCGACCCTTTCTTCATCTGCCAGCTCACAGATCATCTCTACTCGCTCGAGCCATTCTATAATTGGTTCATCCAATGCGGCCCCTCCAAACTCAGGAACCAACCGCAGGTCGAAAGGCCTCCTTGTCATTTCTGCTGGATTCAGATAAAGCGTCTGAGGTTTGCCGAAATAGCTTGTGTTTAAATGTGTCACAAAAAAAAAAAAAAAAAAAAAATTTCGTCTCTCTCCTACTGTCTCTCCACTACTGAGACGAACTGCCCTCCTTCTCATTCCAGCCTTTTACATAGAGCTTGGTAACTCATCTATGCAAAACACCAACAAGCCAGCTACCAATCACAGTTTCCGCGCCTTCCCACCTCCACTCGCTTTGGGGGTGTCAAGTTGACCGACCAACTCATTACAGATCCATGTCCAGCTGCTGACTGAGTCTTTGCTGTGTATGTTTTTATTGCTCCCAAAATCAGTGTATATATAGTTATCCTGATCATGTGAATGGCTCCAAACGAAAGCTTTTCAGTTTACCTTGGATAGTACCCAGTGGCCAGTTCATTTGGAGTATAAACATACAGATGTAGTTGGAAACATAGCAACTGACTGACTCTCCAATCAAATCAAATCAAATCAAATCCTAGAAACCACTTATTTCATTTTGGATCTTATTTTCTTACTGATTTGTACAAAAGTTTTTGTTTTAGTGATTCTGATCCTACTTATGTGTGTGTGTGTTTCTTACATATTTGTTTCACTTATTGCTTGTAAAATATAGGATTTTATATCTTATAAATAGTCTACATATAGAAAATAATTAACTTCTATAAATGAAAGCTTTCAGTCAAATTATTTTCTATCTTCAAAAGCATAATGCAAAACGTTTTTGTAAAATGTATAATGAAGTTTAACATTTTTTGCTTTCTACCACTTTATAAATAAAATCTGCATCATTTTAACAAGGCTAATTTTGGGCTTAAACCATTGTTTCAGGTGTTGACAATATGAATTCTTTCATATTTATGATTAACAAATATTTTCTCTTATATAATTTTTCTATATCAGCAATTTCATTAATTCTATCTTACATGGAAAAATTAAATTTAAAGTTTTCAAAAGAGAAGATTATTGAACATCTTTCTTCAAAATTAGAGCATCAAGAATAGCCTCCTTCATATTTCAGTGAAACTTTTCCAATATTGAGTTTCATCCTTTTCAAGAAGTGTTTAGGGTTAGGCTAAATAGTTACCCTTGGTACATAGCTGAATGTGCTGTGGCTATAGTTTACTATTACTTCCATTTTTATTATTGTAGATGGTGTAGTGAGGCTCATTCCAAATTCATAACTGCTTGCAACTGCAGCAAAAAACGATCTGGAGAATGTTAAGGTTAGCTAATCAGTTAAGCTAGAATTGCTAATGAAAGGCTTGTTTCCTGTGAGTTGTGGAGACTCATTAACCGGATTCTTTGTCCTGGGTAAGGCATTAAACTACATGTAGCACAGTTAGTGGGGCTTCAGGATACACTGACTGAAACTCTGCTTGTGATAGAAATCCCTCAATGCGGCCAACTATTAAACTGTCAAAGACAATCAATAAGTCTGTGTGACACTATTTAGCTATGGTAATTGGTTAATTAATCATAGAAATTAAAACAGAAAATAGACCTTCTTAAAGCGAAAAAAAGAGCTATCTCGAAAGACAGAATGATCGATGAAAAAAAAAAAGATTTTAATTCTATTTATGAACAAAAAAAAAGATACTTTTCACAAAAGACTGTGAACCCGTGCCACGCGTGAGGTCTTGTCCTGTCGAGTTAATTTATGCCTCGCCGAGGGAGATAGAAAGAAAGGCAAATATGGAATTATCGGCCAAAACACGTGCCGGTCATAAAAATTTCGGCTGGAGACGAATGCCGACACAGGCAGGGAGAATCAATGTTAATTATCTTTCCAAGATATCGTTTATTTATTTTTTTTCTTGGATGCAGGCGAAGAGAAGTAATATGGCAATTGTAAAATGTTGGCATTGTCTCGATATAGGCAAGAGGATTGTTATCATTTACTTTGCCAACAGACGCTAAGACGTCGAATAGCAATGTGGCAATTCTAAACTTTTGGCAATCCCGAGAAATTAAAGTGGAGAATTGAGATTTGGCGAGATAAAAAAATTTAATTTCTTAACAAGTCAAGGTTTCCATTATAAAGCTAACTTAACGTAAAAGACCAGATGGCAAACTTTGACAGTGATTAATGAGACGGTAAGAGTGCTGGCTAAGTGAATTTTAGGTGGCCCAGGAAAAGGAGAACATATGATAAAAATTTAATTAGCAATGTGGAAATTGTAAAAATTTTTGATCGATGGGAAAGGAGAATTTTGTAAACAAAAAATCTAGATTATAATTTTAAGAAGCCCAGTGTAGCCACACCCACACTGCTGAGAGATCATTGGTCGTATGGTAGCATGGTGATAGGCGGAGGTTAATAGATGAGAAAGGCGGAGAAGATGTTAACGCCCACTGAAGAGATTGGCATGAGATATCAATGTGAGAGAGAAAGAGTCTAGGAGGATAGCTCTCCTCAGACCTTCCCTCATGAACGATGGGGACTGCCCACCGAAATGGGAAGTGATTAATTTTCCAAAAATGGTAAATAATCAATTTTCCTGTCCTGACAAGAAAGAGATTTCTTGTTAGAAATAGAGATTACCGCGAACCACACACCGGGTTTTGGTCGGTACCCATATAAAGGAATGATGATGGTTCATTCAGCAGTTGAGTGAGTTGAGTTAAGTAGAGTTGCAGTCCAGCTCCGGACAGAGTCAGAGACAGTTCGAGTAGCGGGAACCAGAGTGTTGCCTCGCAGAAGCTGACCGAGAGATTCCACGACCTCCGACTTCGCCGACTCTACCAATAGCAAGTTATACTGACGAATGAAGTTAAACCAGCACTTAAAAACTAAATTAGTATACTTACGATATCAACTTGCTTGAAACATAGAAGTGTCACATTTCGTAGGAAACGGGCTGGGAGAAAAACACGCTCCTGTATACAACGGAAGGATTGTTATTTCTTAACATACTTGAACCTCTTGGGTTTTTCTTTCATTTATTATTTTTTTCTTTGCGCTTGTGCAATGCCACCTTCAATTTGGACTCAGCTTACACTACGACCCGACGCCTGATTGATCTCGTCAATGTGGGTAGTTTAGACTTGAGATCGAAATAGTTACTCCCGTAACCAGACGTTGCAAGTGAGCTGGGAACGATAGAGTTGGTATTGAACCGGTACAGCTGATGAAGCCATTAACATCAATGACCAGACTTCGACCATGGTGCCACAATTGTCAGACTTTGTCCATTTCATAATGTGTGACGTCATTTGTTTACATTTGATACGCCATGAGCAGATATGAATGTACGTGAGCGATTCATGGAAGATTGAAGTTTAAACACAGTAAATTCGACCTCGCTAACCGAACGCTCCTTCGTGGCCAAATCAGTTAAAGGCATGTCAAGCTAAATGACGGTTCCGTATAGGATATAGGTTCGAATCCTGTCGGAGGACGAATATTTTCTGTGAAAATTTTCTCGGACATTCAGGCCGGTAAATGTTGTTTAATACTGTTTATTATAAACAGAACATTTACTTAAATATTTGTATCTATAAAAATGTGTTTAAACATAAAAATATCTTAAAATAATTGTCGGACTTTGTCCATTTCATAATATATATATATATATATATATATATATATATATATATATATATTGTAATCACGTTATTTAAAACTCCAAAATTTAATAAAAAATATATTTGAAACTTGAAAGTTGTTCTTGTTATTATTATTTTCTTTCTATTTTTTTTATTTTGTAATTTTATTTTGTATGCTCTTTTCAAAGTTTGTGCAAAATTTCAGCATATGTTTATAGAAATATACCTTATGAATTTCAGCCTATTCTTTTCATTCAAAATATTTATAAGTGGTGTGAGATTTGGTTATGCAACTCAAGGATTATAACTATATAGTTATTTAGGCTTGTCGGAGTTAGCTCCTCCTTAGCTCCTTAACCCTTTCACCAGGGGTCTCTCTCCCCTGTCTATAAATACTAGCTGACCCTTCGCCTCTTCCTCCTTTTTCCTCAGGCCTTCAGCCTTACCACTTTGCAGATGCGAACGCTCACAGATACAGCGTTTCCCAAATGCTGGGAACACGCTAAGAACAATACACGTACGTACGAACACTCACCACAACACACTCACATAATATACACCACACACACTCCGTCCATGTAATTGTCAATGTAACTTGTAACCTTTCTTGTTGTTATTAGTACATATATTTGTTTACATATATTTATCGGTCTTGTGTTTGTTTTTCCTTGTCTTCTTTGGACTTTAATTAAAGTCCAACTTTCTCATGTAGTTGGACCGGCTAGCAGGAAATTCTATCCGCATGTGTTCTTCTACAATACATACTCATCACCGCCGCCACAGTCCTCTACAGGCTTATGTTTCTTTATTTATTTCACTTAGAAAGAATTTGTAATGCATTAGAAGAAAGATATCTTTGGGCTTAAGTTTTAAAGTCAGTGATGAATCGCTCTTCTTTGGAATATGGGTGGTCTTATTGGTTTGGTTAATGAAAAATATTTAAAGAACAGATATTGTTCAAAATAGTCTGCATCTCTTTTGAAATATGAAGAAGTATTTAGCTATTTATTTCTCATTTGAATATCAGTCATGTCCTTCTTTTTATGTTTGCAAGTGATTTTTAAGAATTTCAAAATTACTCCATAATGAAATGTTTTCCGAAAAACAAGGGAATCCGAAACTGATCAAGTTGTTCGGATTTAGGGTTTTATTATTATTACTTCTGGAATTTTATTTGCATTCATTTAGTCTTTCCTTTTAATTCCTTTGTTTCATTTGTTTTGTCCCTTTCTTTATGCTCATCTTTTGTATGAAGAAAACAAAACTGCAAGTATGGTGCACCCAGTATGGACCAAACTCACTTCAGAGTGGTAATAAACTGTTAGACTAGAACACTAGCCATTAAATTGAAAATCTACTTCAGTCATCTTCAAGTTTTCTTGCATTCAAAGTCAACTATGCTTTTCTTAACTGTTGCATACCTCAGACTATTATTTCATATTAACAGCACATTTTCATAAATTTTGCTTTCATCTGTAGTACTTTACAATGTCATTTTAGTTAATAACGTCTCTTCTTCTTATGTACAAGTTTATTTGAACTTTACAAAAAGACACCCTTGCTATAATTGTTTATAAGCATATATAATATTATATAAACAAAGCTATAATTTTTTTAACATCCATACAGCTATGCTTGGTATGAGGAGGGTTAAGCTTAGGTGCAGGAAAAGATTATGTAGATATTATATGGGGGAAATCTCTGAAACAATGCCGAAATTAATATATTGCAGCTATCCACGTTACAAACAGAAATAATAGTATAGCTAGTTTCCATTTGGTGACAATAACATAAATGTTGAAAACACTTAAATTCCACTTGATGATTGAAAATGTAAGTATTTAGGCCTTTCTAGTGGTGTAATTGATCTATATTTTACAAATAAATAAATAAGCATATTTTTCAAATTATAATAGATTTCCCAAATTCCAATAAATTTAATTATCGATTTAATTCAATGTCAAATTACAGCAATTTAGAAGAATAAAATTATGGTCTAAGGGAAATAAATACGCCAATATAAAAAATAACTTTCAAAATACGTATAATAATAAAATATAAAATAAATATATATTGAAAATAATGTATACGTATATTCACTCAATAATATGGTATGAAATAGCAATTAACAATATCCAATGAATTTGATTTCCTCTGGTGTTTAACAGGATAGGTCAGTTCTCCTTATTTTGAAAGACTGATGCCAAATGTTAAATTAACAGTTATTCTCAAAGTCATTAAATAAAGATCAATAAGTTCTGAAAATAAAAACGAAATTAATAAAATAAGGGAAGTAACTGTTGGATAATCTAGACATTATAAAAAAAGAAATTCTAACAGGAGTTACTTCCCATCGAGGACAATATGATCTTGTGTTTAAAGTTTAATGGAGGTAACAATATTTTTAGGATACAAAATAAATAACATAAAATTCGAGATAAATCTTCATATCAATCCCTGCTGTCTTGAAATTTTTTTCACATTAACAATTTTTCTCATTTTCCATCGTATTTTCCTTTTTTGGTTATTAGTTCTCAACTTTGGCCCATGATGCAAATAACTTGGCAAGAAAATGTGAAAAATGGCTTATAAGAAATACAAAATAATTTGAATGGTTCATATGAAGACACATTTTTTTAAATATAAAGGCACTCTCGTTTAGACATAGGTGCAAATGTTGGAGGATTTAGGAGTGTTTTAGTTCCTTTGCGCCACAACATTTATAGTAAATTGCCTTAAGCAAAGACACTAAGCAACATAGAAAAGTTCACAAGGCCCAAACAATTTAATAAAGATACAAATTCATTTGCAAAAGCATGCATATGATGGTTGAGAAATTTCAATAATTTCGTAGAATCTCTGGCTGCAGAATCTTAACCTGCTCGTCACTTACATGGAATCGAAATGTTTATGCATAATATCATGAAACCCAGAAGATAATATAAATTAAATCAAAGAATTGAATTTTTGCTTGGCATTTTTTCACAATGTATAAACAACAATTAAGACATATTTCTAGTAGAACTAAAATCTCTAGCAACATTTGCAATTTTATAAATGTCATGATTGAGTAATATAAATCTGAATCCATTCCTGGTGTTTTCATCAATGGCATCATGGCAATCAGGAGACTGCAAAGACAGTTTGGAAATAAACCTCTAGGCTTGATTACTGCATTTGCTTCTGCTGGATTAATAAATTCTGCCAACAATGTTCTAGTACAGGGGTCTCCAAAGTGGGTGATATCAACCCCTTGGTGTTGATGGGACTATTCAATGGATTGATAAATTGCTGGTGGTTGGAAAGGGGTCAATAAATATCGAGGGTGTCAATTGAACTTTGTGGGTTGAATGCTGAAATTCGTATAAGATTTAAAAATACATAAAATACAACTTTCTGATACATATATTGCGGACCATCTAACATACTTCATGCACATACAAACCTACAATCACACAGAAGTAGCAACAGCAATTCTTTTATTTATGGCATCATTAAACACTGCAGAGACAGAATCCAACTGAGGGTAGAATGCTGGAGGTAAAATGCAAACACAAAGAAATATTACATATACATATATGCACACACACAAGAGAGAGAGAGAGAGAAGAGATGAGAGATAGATAGAGAGAGATGAGTCACATATTTTCTCAGCTTGGTCAACTTGCTGTTGAGATAGATCAGCTCAGCACCCAATCCATAGCACATGCTTCTTTTCCCCATCAAATAGCCATTGGTGCCAACTAGTAGAGAGTCAGCCAGTGTTTTCTCAACACCCATTGTTATCAGAGTTTTAGTGAAAAAATTGCTTATTTTGTTTAAATTTGCCCATTTCTAAATATTAATGCTAGGAAAAGTTGGACAATATTCACAAGTTTGAAATTTGGATATGTACCTTCATTTACTAATGAAAACAATGCCTATTCATGTTATGCAAAAAAAAAAAAAATAATGATGCTGCTATGAAACATACAAATGAAAACTCAGTGAATTCTAAAATCTCTAAAAAGATGAATTATATTTTCATGAGTGTTGTCTTTTTTCCACCTTTTTTTACATTATTCGGTAAAACAAAAAAAAAATGAAGTATTTTTGTTGTTTGAATTGTAAATATTATAGAAACTATCTTACTTTTGACTATGTGGGGTTTCCTTAATTTTCTAGTGGTATATACTGACATTTTATAGTTTTGGAGAAAAATTTACAGTCATTCTAAACAGCAATCCATACCACGTTAGTATAAAGAAAAATTAGTTTCTATTTTCTCAAAAGTTTACAGAATTTATGTACATATGTTACATGAAGCATTTCACAAAAAGTTAAAATGTCTATTTATAAGTAATTTAATTATTTATTTTAGTGTACTCAAATAAATTACGTTTAAATATAAATTTTAAAAAAATAGTAAATAAATAGGAAGGAACAATATATTAATGCATAAATATCTGATTATCTCCCTTACACTTGTTCATTTTTGTGTGCATTTTTGGCTGAGAATTTTAAGATGAATCATATTCTTGAAATATTGCTTAATTTATTGCTTGAAAAATATGTGATATTGCAGTTTATATGTATGTAGGCGTGGATTCTATTTGTATATTTCCTCTTTGTTAGATGTTATGGTTGTGAATGTATCCACTAAATGACTATACTTGAATATACAATGAAATACATATACATCATAGGAGCAGAGCAAGCAACCCAGAGAGATTTCTAAAGATCCTCACCTAATTGAAGCTGTTATCCTTGTCATAAAATCTGTTACTAGAAACTCATGGAAATATCTTTTATTTTTATCCTATTATGATGGATTTAATCAAATTTTAATGATACTATATAGTGCAAAAGTTTTAAAATTGTAAATTTCTCATAACTGCCATCTTATAAAAGAATATTTTGCATTACAGATGAAGCATTGGCCCAATATGGAGGAATTCTTCTCTTTTTTATGTACTATGTTCCTTCAGGGTGTTGACGATCATGGCTCTCCACAATTTCCTGGCCCTTATAGCTCTGAATAAATGTTGTCTTTTTTCTTATCACACCTAAAACCGTTCTGAAAGCCATTTACCAAAGCTCAGTAGGTAGGTTATGCACTGTTTTCCTTTGTCCCACTTGCCTTCAATCTGTCCAGTGAATATCAAATTCTCCAAACCCTCATTATATTCCTGAAAAATTTCAACTCTATCTTTCTCATTCTATTTGCCCTTTTTGGTTTCATTTTATTTAAAACTTTGTCATTGCTCCCATGTTCAGTTCATGGTATTCTCAGCATCCTTCTATAGAAACACATTTTTCTTGCTTTGTCTCTTCTTCATTTTTGAGGAGATTGTCCAGCATTTACTGTCATATAGGAGGATAGATATCATATGACAATACAGTACTCTTTTCTTGGTTTCTAATGAAATATTCCTGTTTCTTAATACTTTATTTAGCTTTTGGAAGGTAACTTTTAATATCCCAATGTGCCTTTGGATTTCACTGTCACACTTTCTGTCCACTTTTAAAACACTTCTAATATATTAAAAGTTTTCTACTTGTTTAGTTTTGATATCTGTGATTTGTAATCTGCATGTTGGGCTGTTCCTTTTTTTGACAAACATAAATTCTGTTTCTTTTACAATTGATGTTTAGTACTTTCTCTCCCGCTTTCTGTCAATACATTCTTTAGGTGTTCTTGTAGTTTCTTTTCTGTGTCTGCTATCAACACTGTGTCATCTGCATATCTTATGTTGTTAAGATTTTGGGTTATCGATAATGAATCCTGGTAGGAATTCTAATTCTCTCAGAATCGCCTCATTGTACTGGTTAAATAGGTCTAATGAAAAGACACATCCTTGTCTTACCCCACTTTCTACTTTTGTATATTTACTGAATTCATTTTGCTGCCACTATAGGTTTTGGATTATTTTAATACCCTTCCGAAATATGTCGAGGTTACCTAGCATTTCGAACAGTCTACCGTACATAATTATCATATTTTGTAGGAGGGGTTCTGAATGAGAGGGAACAAGAGAGGAAGAATTTGAGGTAACCTCCACTTTGGCAAAAATGTTTGTGCAAATGTTTTCGGCAACATGGCCTATTGTCTTCTATTACATACTAACGATGAAACCATTAATATGCAAATATGTCTTTAAAATTTAGTATCACTAACATTTTCATTACTAAAGAACATCGAAATAGACAAAATTACTCATGATCGAATACATAGTATCCTCAGGGACATGTCTGTGACCAGTTTTTCACCAGTCGCATAATTCAGGAGATTCCTTCCTAACAACTTTCATTTCAGAAAAAAGTGGAAGTATAAATTCTGTATAGCAGCATGATAGGACAACATTTTTTAAGAATAAGTCAATTAGGTGGCATTCCAGGTTTAGGAATTCTGGTTACATGTGAACCTCTATCATGTCAGTTAACATTTCATTGCATCTCTAAACTTTCACATAATCTCATTTACATAGAAAGGGTCGACAAAGGCAAAGATATTTGGTATAAACGTAAATGATTTATTTTGCTTATATGTTTTGTGATTCATTATCTGTTAGGTTGTTTAGAAAATAATGTCTGATTTTAGAATCAAATTTTATTCATGAATTAATTTACTTATACAGTGTTTAAATTAGTCAAAATAGAAACCAATCATCTATACATTTTTCCCTCATGTTACAAGATTATTTATACCTTTACAATAAAACTCTAAATTTTGGGATATCAATAAGTCTTAATGGCTCGGGAATGCCCACATTAAAAAAGGCCTTGTGCCGCATGACACCCTCGTGGGTGGGTGGCTGAATATCAATAAGTCTTTGAATGCAGTTTCTGCATATTCTTTGTAATGGAATGTCCATTGGCATAAAATATTGTCAAGATGCTTTAAAAGATTGTAGTCAGTGCGTGATAGCTCAGAGGAATATGGTGTATGTGGAAAAGTCTCGTATCTCAATTCGGTGAGTTTCTGCAGTATCATACCAACAACATTTTACTTACCTAAATGTGCTTCGTAAAAAAGCATTTTATTTCACGTTCCATGAGCAAACTATTACTTTTCAGTTTTCCTTAAATATTAATCAAACAGTTTATGATATCTATAAAATATGTTTGCCATCTGTCAGTAAATTATGAATTTAATATTATTTCTAAGCTTTATCTTTATAACTTGTAGGATGTATAAATCTTGTCAAATACCTATGCTATTCATTGGATAATTGATTATATTATAAAGATTTATAGGTTTCTTTTAATTTAATATGAATGGGTCTATTTATGAGTCTTATCACTCAGTTAGTTATGTGCCATACGTGATACACGCTTAGGCAATCATGTATCTTTCTATACATGACTGATGAAGCAGATTTTTTTTCCCGTAGTAGGTTGCCATTTATTTCTACAGTAGACCAGTTGCCATCCTTAGGCTAGAGAACCTGGTCTGTCCTGGTATTTACCCATAGATTGGGGGGAGAAGAAGAGGATTCATACCTTTCCCAAGGGTATTAGCACGTAAGTGAATGAGTCTTATACAGCAATAAATTATGTATTTTAATTTTTCTCCTTATTCAGTAAATGTTAGTTGTACAAATTCTCTTTACTTTATAAATATATTTTTGCAGTATTTTCTGAATCTTGTTAATAATGCATCATATTCAACTGTTAAATCAATAGTAAATTATTACTTTTGAGGTTTATATTAATTTAATATGACTAGGAGTGTTTATAAGTCTTGTAAAACATGTTTTTTAATACGCCACTAAATTATTTACAGCTAATTCTAAAATATGTCTTTAATGAATTACGTGTCAGTTCGGCTGATTATTATTTTATTTTATTGTTATTTTTTAGATTGAAAAACTCATTTCTTTATTCATTTAGATAAATTGTAAGAGCTTCAATTCTCAAATTTAGCAAGATTTGTGCATAAATAATTTGGAATTTATACAACTATAACCCTCCCACCCCAAATGTTAAATGAAAGTGGTGGGTGTGGGTGTAACTCCACCGACGTTCTTAGCAAGTAAACGCTGATAAGAACATAATCGGTGTTATCTCCCTTACAATGAGAGAGCGCTTAGTTCGCCTAACCCTGAACCCTACAGCCATGGCCGCAAGCAAGATATGGATTCATGCTTTCACAAGTGAATTTATACGAAAATGAACGCAACTGAGCTGAGCTGAACTTGAACTTGGTTTATTGATTCCACTTTCCACGTTAATATCTGCTATGTTACTCGCATATACATTTGTTGTTTATTTTAATTTAAATTAGTTTCGACAGGAGTTAGTACGCTCCGGCCTTCTTCAACTGATTGGAATTTCGAAGTGAACACTTTATTTCGCCCACCTGGATAGATTGTCCCAGTTCCACGTGCCATGCCTCTTCCGGATGTCTCATTTATCTCCCTTCAACTCAACTCTCCAAGTTTTTATTCACCACTGCAATCACCAGGTATTGAATTCCCAATTCAAGTCACTGGATCCAACCAATGCTATTATCCACTGATGAAGTATGTTTCCTTGAGGCCGAAACGTCCTGAATATGGCAATAAAGATTGAGGACAACAGTACGAAGAATGTAAATAGTATCCTTTTTTTATCCAGTTAAAGTTGGAAAAATCGAAAAATGCTCTTTTGATCTACTTTCTCAAAAAATAACAATAAAAAAAAAATTTACCAACATTTCAAAGCTAGTTTTTTTTTTTTATACTAAAACTAACGTTATCCTAAATTAGCTACCTCCACGGGATCGCTAAAATAGAATATAGCATGATAAAAAAAAAGACGCCAAACTTGACGAAAACAAAATTTTATCGTCTAAATGTTTAAGTATTTTTTGGGGCATTTTTTTTGGACATTTTTAATGGTTCCTAGCATATCCGAAATTTTCGTTAAAAAAAATCTTGTTTTTTTTTTTTTTTTTTTGAGTCAGCAAAATTGACAGATGGCAACCATTTTTTTTTTCGATTTTATATAAAAAAAGAAAATCTCACTTTGAAATTCTTTTAAATATCAATTATCATTTTTTCAAAACTTATTTTAAGAAAATCAGAAATTATAATGTTTAAAATATTTTGAACCAAGCTTAACTTAGCTTCTGCGCCGAAAAGATGTAATTTGAAAATAAAAAGAGCAGGTCATAAACTTTCGCGTCACTTGACAGGTGATGAATGACATATTGACGGATTCTGTGAGGATAATTTGTTCTATGGAAGGAGAAAAGTGAAATTATTTACATTTAAGTGAACAAATTATATACCTCGTTATTTTTAAGGAAAACTTTCAGCGCTCTAAATTTTTTTTGTACTTAGCTTTCACCTTTACGTTTACGATGCTTTATGGAAAATATATTATGAAGAAATTGAAATAAGACTGTTAAGAGTGATATTAAACTTCATATTTCATAACAAAGGTATCTAATTAATTTATAGGTAACTTTCTTATGAAATTTTATCAGAAGTGTACATAAAATACTATAATTTTATGTACATTTATTACATTTTAATGAGTTATTTGTATTTCCATTCATTTTATTATTAATTTTGATATTTCATTTATGGAATAATGTCATAACTGAGATTAATATAAAAATAAGATCATATAAATTTCATAAGATGACACTGATACTTGTAGGTACCCTTCTCAGTTGAAATTGAAAAATCAAATTAACTTCTCCACACGTGTTTCGCAAAAGTAAAGGCCTTAACAGCGAAGAACAATGCTTAACTCAAATAAAGCAACTTAATTGTATTCTGGTTGGTCTTCCGTACTTTATAATTATAGCCCGATTATAAACACAAAATTACTGCGGATCTTCTGATTAGTCAAAATGATACAATTTGCAACACGCTAAAAAAAAAAGATCTATCTCATAAGGACACTTAGGAAACCCGATGCGGCTTTTTATCTAATTTTATAATATTTTAACAACGTAAATATAAAAAAAATATTATAATTAAAAAGTAACAAATAATTTTATTAAAAATTCATTTTTCATCGAAATTTTTTTTTTTTTCAGAAAATATTGTCCATATTCATAAAAACAAATAATGCAAATAATAGCATTTGTAATTAAATAATATATTTGTTTTATTGAGTTTTGTATGTTGGGTGGATGGGGGGGTAATAAATTTGAAAAATATTTCTGCCATGACTTTAATAAAAAAAGAAAACATATTTATAATAATTTCCATCATCTGTGAATAGTTTCTGAAAGTTTCATTAACATCCGACAATTAATTTTATTTTTGCAAGATTTTCCAAATTAATGTGTGTCATACAAAAAAAAACGGGCTAAAAATTGTATATGCTATTTTTGTAGTTCCAGTGATACAAAGAGAAACAAGGTTTTTTAATCAAAATTTAGAATGTTCTAAAAAGAAGGAAAAATTTTTTAAAAATAATTAAAATAAACTTTAATCTTTCCTCTTAATAATAACATAAGCATTTAGACGATAAAAATTTTTTTCGTCAAGTTTGGCGTCTTTTTCATCATGCTCTGCTCTTTTTTTAGCGATTTCATGGAGGTACCTATCTAAATGTATTAACTGTTGAAAAATGCCAAGCACTTTTTCCTTTGCAGATATAAAATTCAAAATACAATTTAAATTCAGCCCCTGATCCTCTATTTAGACAGCTGCTGATTTAAGTAGAAAAAAAAAACTAGTTTTTCTTCCCACTTTGTAAATTGTTTCATTCTGGTGTTAACGCCTCCATCAAGCTCGTCTCGAACAGATTGCTTTGACTATGTATGAAATCAGAATTTCGTCTTTCAACAAAGACCCGTGTTCGATGTTAAAAGTTAAAATTGGAAGACACGCTTATGCAGCTTGGAGGTTTATTTTCCGTCACTTAATGTACACTTCGAAATTACGGGACCCTTACTCCCTCTGTAAAGGATACATATATTTGCTAACATGTTTTCTTCTTGGCGCATATATCCGCAAATACTATGGCAAAAACTTTTATTTTTGGATGAGTATCCCGTTTTGGTGCACCAGCTGTTGTTACCATAGGCATAGTTCGACAATATAAGAAATTTAAGCTGATTGAGCATATATCGTCTGTTTTTTTTTTTAAAGAAACACACTGTTTTAGGCTCTAGCTTAAAACTATGGACTTTCAAAAAACTACTTTGCGTCCTTCCGATATGGGGAAAAATAGCGGCTTTGGATTTATTTTGGCACCTATCAGAGGGCTTCGTTCCAAACCCCGAGCCACAATTTGTTGCCGGTCTTGGAATATAAAAGAAAAGAATTCAATTGAATTGATGAGGACAAGAGTCGACATCTTCAGCTGCAAGAAGAGATAGGTCACTCCCATCCAGGACTCGACACAAGCTGCTGGTTGAAACCACATCATGTCGGTCAAAAACAACGACATAGAAGAAATTTAATACCGACAGCCGAGGACTGAAAGAAAATCAAGACTGCTCCCTCATCTAAGTAAATTTCATCGACTGGTGGGAAATCCGTTTCTTCACTGTTATCAAAAAAAAGTCGTTACGGACATTGTACCTACTTCTTGAAAAGCGTTCAAAGAAGTACTATTCCCTTTTTCTATATTTGTTATAATGTCGTTTTTGACTTCTGGGGACTTCATGCAGCATATTTTATATTTTTATTGTAAAACAGCAGACTTTGTTTTTAGTATATTCTTTATTGTAAAAAGGTATAACTTAATATGTAAAATAGGCATTTTTTTGCACTATATACTTTTATTTGTATATATATATTATTTGTATATATTTTATTGACAAATTGACAAAGAAAGCACTTAATTTGTGTAATTCCTTTCATTCTGTGTGTTCAATAAATTTAACGTATTTCTCTTTTTTTAAACTCGGCTTGTGTCGACTCTCTTTGTCGTGTGCTTTGGCCTTATATCAATGTCAACTGAAACATTTGTTTGTACTACGATACCCCTTTTTTTTCGTAGGGTTTTTTTACTTTATGAAAAAAATCCTATAACAATTTCAATTTCATTTAATCGATCAATAACAGCAGAAGAAACTGAATGTCCTGCTCAATACTTTATATCACACGACTGTAAATACAACATATATAATATTTCCTTTAAGGAATATTTCTTAATGTCTGATTTTGATAAAGCATGCGTCTTACACGGCGTAAAACCAGTGGTAGTCTTCCTGCTAAAGCTTTTCTAAATTCAATATGAATTGCAGGCTTGTAAAGATTGCATGTTAGAAATTGGCAAATACAGAAGTTAAATATTCTACTAAGATTTATTTAAATTTGATGTATTGTCTTTGTTACACTTGTAAAGCACGCGGCGACATAAACAAAGCTTAATGTTAGATGTAATGTTTCTAACGAGACTTTTTTTGTTCGTTATGTTCGTTAACTTCCACCTGACAACACTAGACATTACCTAACTGCCAATCGCACCCGACCGGAAGTTACTGCCGGCTACTCAAGCGTCACCGCGGAAAACATAACGAATGCCGTTAACTTCCGGTGACTCAGCGTTTTTCAGTCAACGACTCACACAAACTCAAAACAAACGAAACATTTACATACACATGCCTTCCTAACCAAAAACAATTACCAGAAACTACTTTATATACACATGGTGTCCGAATGGAACCCATACAGCCAAAAAAGATATCGCTAACAGGTAATTTTCAGTCATCACCCCCAAAGATATCGCTAACAGGCTACGTTGCCGACCTCAGCCTATATATAAACACAGTCGATTTTCCACCAAACCAAATTTTCCCAACAGCAGCAGCCGGATTTTTGGCCTCAGAGTTGAGCGACGAGCTCCCCACGTTTTTCCGGACTACGCCTTTACGCCCTGACTAATGTTATTACGAATGTCCTTTTATTAGAACTACCAAGCTGCGATCCTGCACGACAGTCATACCAAGGACGAACTGACTACACCAGCGCCGTCCGCGTCGATCCTCTCTCTCCTCAAGCGCCGACGCGCTCTTTACTCAAGTCCAGACATCCAGGGATCGACTGGACCTCGAACACCGCTGTTCCATCGGCCTACCTCCAAGCTGTCGCCTTGAAACCTGACAACGCTCCTTCAAAACGACCGAACTACCACAAACGATTATCTGTATATACTTGTGCCAGATTATTTAATAAAATTTGGCTTAAACTTTTACATCCTCGTCTTTGTTGTCCTTGCTTCGATCGTATTACCCTATTTTATTTTTCTGCTTGCGGGGTTAACAGGCAACCTGCTTAGCGCCGCAACATGCCTTTTAATTGAACTCTGAGTTTTTCTTTTTACATTAAGTGACCCCGATAGATTTCAAAACTATTTCATAACTCAATGTTCCCTTTCTTAACACGTAAGTTAGGTGGTAAGATATTGGATTACAAGTGTTTTTTTGTTACAGTCTCGAATTTATTGTTAGTTTTCATTTTTACAATAATCAGTAGGTTTGTAAAATGTTTTCCGAGAACAACCGAGGTTTTTTAAATAGTAAATATTTGGACTACCAATATTTCGGTGTGATTTTGAATTAACTAAATTACTAAATTATTGCATTAATCAGTAAATATGACAACTTTTGTAGATCCTGAACCTGGAAGTTATTTGGTAATGAATTGCAGTGCAAGTTCAAATCCATAGTCAAGTTTTCATTTAAGATCAGTAGATTTCTAATGCATAAATTGACGCTTCCTGTTTAGATGGTTATTGGTGGTTCATTGGTAAGGTGTCGGACTATTATTCTTTCTATATGTTAATGGATTCTTCCTGAACTTGAACACACAAATTCGAGAAATACCGTCGGCAATCTTATCACTACCCTACACCAAACGGATTAATTTGAAACTTATACAGCAATTGGCAGTCCGGATCTCCCTTTTAGTTTGTGTACCTTAAAAACGATTGGTCGAAGAAAAAAAACACAAAAAAAGTTTTTTCCCTCCCCTCATTTTCCTCGTCGCGAGCAGTTCTCTCAAGTAGGTGCGAATTTTAGCTTACAACTACGTCATCGACAGCCGACTTAAACATATAAATAGCGCATAAATTTTCAGTTCAGGAGGGAGAAATGCAATAGCTTCTGAACTTCATGTCGGCAGATGGAAGGAAAGTAGTCACTCATCCGTTTATTCCGATGCTCCAACGACCGCAGCCAAAGAGCGAATTCACCGATTCCCGACATCGCCATGGTAACCATGTCAAGAACTAGGAACACCCCATATTAGCGACACCAGTTAAGTACTGTTTCACCGACAATTTTCTTTCTACATTTGATCTCGCAAATGTAATTAAAGAAAAGACATTTCGAACTCTTCACCATGTGCACAATTGTGAAAACCACTTTTACCTATATACTCGAACACTAATATCGTACACAAGCAAATCACACACACTCAGTACATACTGTCGTTTTTGAATAAATGTTATTTTGGATTTGGTTAATTCGAGTTTTGTCTTTCTTGCGAATTGTTGCTTGGAAATGATAAACTTAGTATGTTTGAGGCTTCGGTACTGACCAACGTTTCAAGCCCTCAACAACCTACATATATATTAGTTATTTAAATATTTTACGAAAAATAAATATTAATATTTTATTCAATTTGACATTGAAACAAAAGCATAGCACCAAACGCTATCATCTTGCGCGCAAGGAAATATGTTTTAATAAAATGCGTCTTTGGCTGGATTCGAACCAACACACAAACTTTTTGTAATTGAAAAATCTCATGATTTTTTCGACTGAGCTACTATTCCATCAACGATATAATATTAAAGCATGACTTGTACGAAGACAAAATTCATAAACTTATACTCGAACACGCGAGTTACAGTCAGCAATCTTACCGCTAAGCTACGCTAAACCAATTAATAATTGCCTCATTTTAGGAGTTTATAAATCTTACATTTCTTGATATAATTCCAAGAAAAAGTTCACCTGAAAGTCGAAACAACTCCGCAAACGAATCATACCATTTCTGAAAACATTCCTGGTAAGCCATTACTAACATATAATAGAAAAAACGCAGCTTATATCGGTGCTCGAACTCGTTTCGACACCGTGGTTGTTAAACAACTTACCACTTCACCACACACTCATTCGCCACTTATATTGTATCGGTTAACAACTAACTGACTAATTCCAGTTTTCATTTAAGTTGTTGCAATGATCAGTAGGTTTCAAGTGTATAAAATGACAATTTTTTTTAAACGGAAATTGTTGGCTCATTGGTAAGGTGTCAGGCTGCTATTCTTTCTATACGGGTTCAAATCCACCGGAGCAGTCCGTTTACGATTTTATACTAATAGGTCTGCTTTTAAGTTCTTTAGATATATTATTGGAATTGATTGGTTTTATCATGGCATAAGTGTATTGATTATTAATAGAATCTTTGCGGAAAATTTCAGACTGCGACTTGCTTAGTTGTAAAGGTGTGCGAATTTTATTATTCGTCCAGAATTGATTGTCGCCCCTTGTGTCGTTTAACAACATATTTCTTTTTACTTAATTCCAGAATTATTAAAATTGTTACAGCAAAAAATGCTAAAAACGTTAGTGGCGGCTTCGTGGCGCAGGCGTTATGGAGGTGTTGGTTAGCGTCTTATACAGCTATTTAGGTCAGTAGAGTTACCTACTAATTGGTTCGCGATCGAATAACGCTGACGGTAGGGTCAGTAGAGTTACCTGTGAATCGTCGAAGTTGTTCGGGATCGAATAGTACAGACTACACGTTCGAATGTCGTCAGGTACTGTCTTGGTCAGGGAAGTCTCAACGACTACTTTTAATTTAAAAACATTCTGAATTTATTATTATAAAATATGACGCGGATTTATTGATTTTCAACCGACAACATTAACGCATTACTTACCCGATGACAAGTTTCGTAAACGGATACTTGCTGAATTTGAACACACGCACCCGAGAATTACTATCGGCAATTTTACCATTGATCTACACCAAACCGATTAATGGTTGCTTGATATTAAGAATTTATAAATTTTACATTTTTGGTATAATATATACCAAGAAAAAGTTCACCTGAAATTCTGAACAACTCCGCGGACAAATTGTACCTTTTATTTATGAAAACATTCCTGGTAAACCATTACTGACAATTAACTGAAAAACACTTCTTAGTCTAGTGCTCGAACTCGCATCGAAACCGTGCTTTTTCAACAACTTACCACTTCCCCACGCACTCATTCTCGCCACTTACATCATGTCGTTCAACAACTAACTGATAGACTTCAGTTTTCATTTTAGTCGTTGCAATGACCAGTAGCTTTCTAGCGCATAAAATGACAGCCTATTTCGACGGCCGTTGTTGGCTCATTGGTAATGTGTCCGACTGTCATTCTTTCTATACGGGTTCAAATCCGCGGACAGTTTTGACTTACTAAAGTCGGTGCAAGAGCGGTGGGTTTTCGATTTTATCGTAATAGGTTCGAATCCGCTGTTAAGTTCTTTAAATAAATTATTGGAATTGATTGGTTTTATCATGGAATAAAAGGATATTGATTATTCAATAGAATTTTTAGGAGCATTTCATACTGCTTGCTGCGTGAGGAGAACTTGTACACTTACTCGTCCAGAATTGATTGTCGCCACTTGTGTCGTTCAACAACTGATTACTTTTTACTTAATTCCAGAATTATTAAAATTGTTACGGCAAAAACTGCTAAGAACGTTAGTGGCGGCTTCTTGTCGCACAAGTTTGTTTAGCGTCAACGGTAAGGTCTGTAGAGTTACCTGTGAACGGCGAAGTAGTTCGCGATCGAGTCGCACAAGAATCCACTGTACAGTCTACAGGCTCGAATGTCGTCAGGTCTCGTCCTTCCTGGTGGATGACTGAACGTTTACTTTAAATCTGGAGACATTTTAAATTTATTATTATAAATCATTAAATGTCGTGCGTATTTAAAACTTTCCAACCGAAAATAATAACCTATTTCTTACACGAAGAGAAATATTCGTTAACGGATTCTTACTGAACTTGAACACACGAATCCGAGAATCAATGTCTGCACTCTAACCACTGACCTACACCAAACCTATCCATTGTTAACAGATTCTATGAGATTTTAAATCTTACGTTTCTTCGTGTGATATGTTCGAAGAAAAAGTTCAAATGAAATTCAGAACACCTCAATTTGACATTGAAAGAAAAGCATTACATCAACCGTTCATTTTGCGCACACGGAGATAATTTTAATGAAATGCATTTTTGGCTGGATTCGAACCAACAAACGTACTTTTCATTCTTGAAAAGTCGCATGTTTCTTATATACCCTACCGCTACTCTATCAACGATGCAGCCACGAAGAGTAGACGTTTTTAGTTCATACAAAAGTAAAACTAACGATTAATAATCTCAAGGAGTTAACTGTTAACACTAATACTCCATTTGACTCGCAATAATTGTGGCTTCCTTAAAGAAAGTAAAGCTATTCGCTTTGTAATTCAGTACTATTGATTATTGTTATAACGAGTATAGTGGGTTAAGCAATCTGTATTGGTTATAAATACAAATAAAACTGACCCTCTACTATTTTTAATGTAACAAAAAACACAACAACAACAAGAGAAATAATCAAGTAGAAGAAACTGTTCAACAATTGAATAAATGTTTTTTTTTTTAAAAAAAAACACAACAAATACAAAATATATGATGCTAAAGTTGTTAAAACTTTAGAGTTCTTTATTGTGTGTTATCTTGTAAGAACTTAAGTTGCTGATCTGTATGTATGAAAGTGAGAAGGTGTGCTTAAGAATATTTGTCGTAGAAAAATTAAAAAGTTGTTTTTTTGTATTAAATTTTTTAAAAGTGTTGTTCTTGACTCACTGTGATTTCTACAGAGTTGTCGCTCTTTTACGGAAGATGTTTGTTGTGGAATAATAATAGTGATTTTCCAAGCGTAGCTTAGATGTAGCACAAGGCCGAAATTAGGGGGCACCCAGTGAGGATCGAACTCACTATTCAGTCGTAATTGTTCTAGCAATTGTTCTGGAGGTGCCCCCTGTTGTGGAATAATATATTTTGTTGGAATGAGCGTTCTTTCGCAAGCTGGGTTTATGCTAATTTAAGTAATTAACGTTAAGCCTGGAATTGGTGACAAGGTTCGTTGTCGCGTTGAAGAATTTGTCTCCTTTGTTATTGTGTCGATTTCCAATGAAGTCAAGTGAATGAGTTAAATATTTTAAGGGCCCACTGACCAAGTCGAGTCGAAGTTTCGTTTTTATTAGTTCTCTTGGTCACGTGGGGATCGTGAGCATGTTTTACATTTTGTGGCGTCAACTCGAGGTCAAAATTTGGGTCGGTACCTTCGGATGTAGTTGACGACACCGAATTAATATTTTTCAACCAATCAGAATGCATCAGTTGTTATACTTGGTTGGGAGCCTCTATGTGTTTACCTTGCACCAATTTGAGATTTAGAACAAATGTACGAATCTGATTCTACACCAGTATGGTTCTTGGATTTGAAATTGTGTAGAGAAAGTTCGACAGTAGAGGCTTACCACTTCATCATCGTTGGACCCAGTTGGTAAGGAGAGTGGTTTTCTTTCATGCAGTCAAAAATCTTATATTTATTACAATAATTTATTTGAAGTAAAATATGACCATGAATTAATGACAGGCAGATAATTACAGTGTTGTTTATATATTTGAAGGTAAAAATAAATACCAATAAAGATACTATTATAGTGGCATAATATAATCTCACAGTATCAACTATTTTAGTGCAAATATTTCTGATGAAAATAGATAAGCTGAAAAATCACATGGTTTATTTCTGCAATAAATGTATCCAGAACATTTTTACCAAAGGTTAATAATACGAAATTTTATTGTGAAGGCATTGACTTACATACTAAAATCAGACATAGTGTGTATAATATACTATCACGGATAGAGCGTATGCAAATATAAAATATAAAAGTGGACACTGAGACCAACATCCAGCACTATGGAGACTGTTTCACTTGTCCAATCATTGCACAACCATATATATATATATAGCATTCTCGAAGAACATGGTGACTGGAGAAAGCCTTGCATCTGTGAGTCATGTGTGTGAAGTCCGGATAAATGTCATCTGAGAGAAAGAAAAAGATCGTAATCAGGATCCATGATTGATTACATTTTCAAGCAGCATCCATCCCCTTAATTGAAAATTTAGAAATCAGTGAAGGAATGGATGGCAAGTATAACTTTTGGATGCAATAGGTGTGCTTCGCCATCCTGTTAACACAGTCAAATATTGTCAAAGACTGGATCAGACTGAGGGAAGCTGTTATTCGAAAGAGAGCCGGACGTTTGTCACAGTGTTATCCTACCGCTGAACAAATTGCCAACTTGATAAATGATCGAACCCAGCATTTTGGATGTTTTACCGAATCCAATATAAACACCTAACTTGTATTTTTTTCTTATGAATAATGCATTCCTGCGTATAAATCCAACAATCCATATTTTATTAAAAAAAAGTTTTGAAAAGATTAAATACAGCATATCCCGGCGTATAAAGACGCACATTTTCATAGACACACAGAAATAAAATTAAAAATTGCAAGAAAGCGTGAATGATACTGTTATAGACAAGCGTATGGTTGCAAGAAAGAAATACGACAACAACAGAAATAGATTTACGTGGTTTATTTCAACAGGAACGTGTGGGTTTGGGACAGCTACCTTGTGGTAAAGTTCATAAGCCGACTTCGGATCTAGCTCGATCTCTCATAGTAGTTCACACATGTTGACGGTGGTTGATGCTCCCCTGCTGACAGCTGCCTGAGCGTGACAGGTCTCTTTTCTGTTGACTGCCTGTTGAACTTCCGTGTGACCCCTTTTATAGCGTTTTTTATGGCTTAACAGGCACGAAAAACGAAGCGAGTATAATTAGGAGGCAAGCATTTTTAATGGACGAAAAACAGAACACTTTAAATATTTTTTTATTTTTCGACTGGAACACGTGTGTCGGGAATATTTGTAAATGAAGATAATGGTTATTTTGTGACGGGGTTTTGTCCCGTTCACATCCGGCTCTCGCTCTTGAGTATTTGCCTGTAAATCAGCCGAGATATATTTTATTTTATAACAATACTTATATTTGTGTCAATTTTGTATACTTTGGAAAACTCAGGAAAACAGCGATTCTCTTTTCTGTTTTTTTAAGTAAATCACCCCAAGCAATGCGGGAGTGCCACTCCTTTTCTTGGAATAAATGGTTGTGACTCTTCAATTATCAATGATTTTACAACTGAATTGCAACTCCACACCATTATGTCACTAGCTCCAATCTTTCTTGTTAGTTATAGGCAGTTTTCTTTTCCCATCAGCAATAATATTCTTGAAGAAATTACAGTACTTTGTATTGTGCAGGGTGTGGCAAAAAATACCTCCCACATAATGGTAAGATATTAACTAGATGAAGACACCATTGCCACTAATGTCTTACTATTATGTGAGATGTACTTCTGCCACACCATGTACATGACAAATTACTTTCTTTCAGAAGAGTTCTTTGACATTTGGGAATTTCTTTTACAAAATCTACAAGAAAATTCAAGTTCTTTGAAAGAGCTCCTGCTAGGAAAAGTTCCTCAAGAACTAAAATTTTTGAAAAATGGATGTTTAGTTGTCAAAAGCTATTTTGGCAGTCTTCTCTTAAAATAAACTTTTTTTTTTCCAATTTTTTGAACTGCTGATAATTTTTTTTTTATTATTCTGATGGAAAATTCTTTAGGGAACCAATGAAAATATTTACATTTCTTTCTTTCAATTCTTCTTGGTCCTGAAGTTTTAACTTTCATCATAAAAACCTTCCCTTGAGTATTTATTACTTTTATTAAATAAACTAAATTTTGTGCTAATTACATTTAAAAATAAAAACAAGTGTGCCTACATTTACTAATGTACATATGAGTTGGATGAAGTTGAATTTCTTGTTATTTAATTCCAGTTTAAATATTCAAAGTTTAGATTATTTTAATGTAAAAATAATTATCACAAATTATTTTTTAGATTTTCCTACAAAATGAAACTAATTAAAACCGAGTTTTAATCAGAAAATAAGTTGTAATAAATTTTCAAAGTTATTAAATTAATTTTGTCAAAAATTTGAGAAAAAAAAATAACTGATCAGTTTGGATTTCTTTTAATAAATAAACAGAGCAAAAGTAAAATGAAAAATAAGAAAAACTAATACCCTGTATTTTCAATGATTCAATCTTCACTTATTAATATTACATTTTAAGTACATTGTGCAAAATTATGAATAAAAATAGATTAACATGTGAACTGTTCTTCCTATTTAGAATGAAACAATCTATTTGTGTAAATATATTTTTTTTTCAAGTGATTACTTGTTTTTTTCTCCAAAATTCCAATTATCTTCTTTCCTGAAAAAAAAAATTCTAAATTAATCAGCATTATTCTTAATGAAAAAATCTAGTCTCCATCAGTAATTGTCCAAAGTTCATTTTGGAAGAAATATGGTCCAAGCTTTTGACTTTAAGTCACCATTTGTCTCTACCTACCCTGATGATAAGTAGGCAAAGTATGACATGTGTATATGTCACAAAACTCACTAGTTCTAGGAAATCTACATTTTATGTAAACAAATTTTTATGTCAGTTAAGATTTCTGGCACACACAATTGGATTGGATTCAGGATGTCTTGCAGTCAAAAGTTGAATTATACTGTGACTCAGAGTTTTGTTTTCTCAACCTTTTATGTATACTTTATTTAAATTGAAAGCTACTAAAATGAAAATGTTTCATTGAGTATGAAATAGACATGAAACCAATTTTTATATACTTCAATTTACATGGTAGTTATTATGTTCATCAAAATTAAATGTCTTTAACATAATATTGAAACAATTATCAAATAAAGTTATTTGTAATGGAAAATTAAGTGGAGTTTGGTAAACATTACAATTATTTCCCTTTCATGACAATTTTCTTTAGTGTTGTAACCGATTGGCTGACCACTTGCAGAAAGATTGATATCTGGCAGCACCTGCTCATTCCATAAACTGATTAGAGCAGTGGACCTATTCTTGGATAATGAGAAAATGCTAAAAAAATGTTACATTTTGTATTCAGCTATTACATACTCTATTTCAACATGAAATAAAATTATCGTTAAAGAATATGAACAAGCATTTTCAGAAGAAAAATAACTAATTTTTGTAATTCAGAAATTACAGTAATTGAATTTTTATAACTGCTTATTGAATTTAGAAAGCTATGCATTCTATTATGGTTGAAAATTTTCACTTTTTTTAATCTTAAACACATATGGAGCCTCAAAATTCATTTTTAATTTTCTTACATGTTTGTGAAAGGTTTGACATAAAAATGAAACTCCTGTGAGGTTATCAGGTGTTGTATGATATGCATAAATTGCAGTTCAGATTATTTGAAGAAGAATGTAACAAAAATACAAATTACACTTTAGATAAGAATTAAGAAAAAGAAATCTATTCAGATAGAACTGGAAATGGATAAATTCATAACTTGGATAATGATAGTCATTTATTCTTGAATGGTATTAGTTAAAATAGTAAGAAGTAAAAAATTTTTTTTGGTGTTTTTCTATAAAATTCTATTCAAATTACCATAAAAAAAATATTACGGCCAAGAGAGCTGTATAAAAAAGAAAATATAGCCAAATGAAGATTAATCATTTCTTGTTGACAATACTTTAGCAGACTTCAATAATTTACAGATTTGTATTTATTTGAAGTATTATTTTGATCACAAAATGGGCTCAGATTGTTAGAAGATAAACAATTGTGCCTGCTTCTTTCCTATTCACTTTTGTTCAATTTTCATTTTTTCTCACTACTGACCTCTTCATCTTTATTCCATATACACTTATTCTAGGGACTTCCAAAAAAGGGCAATGCCTAAGATTTAAAATGAATTTTGAAAAATGGAAAACTTTGAAGCTTTTATTTTAGTTTTAATTTCAAGCTAATAAATTAAATTGAATATTTCTAATAATCAAAATACTTTGTTGTATTTCAGAAACTAATTTAAATTGACTGGAAGGTTTTTTTTTTTTTTGCTAAAATAGCTGATTAGCACCCTTGTTAATCAGTTTTCATTGCAATGTAATTCTCTTTATTAAAAGAATCTCCAAAAAATAAAATATACTTTTCTGTAACTTTGAGTAATATTAGCTGATTTAAAGTATAATTAATTTGATCTGAAACAAATATTTACTTTAAGCTTAAAATGTCACAGAAATGCATTTTTAACCTGATAGTAGCTGTGTTGACAGATCTAAAGTTGTTCCCCAAAGACTATCTTTAAAACATAATTGAAGAAAATGACATGAGTGGCTTTTACATTTAATTTTTAAGTATCAGTAATATTAAAATTTTAGGAAAATATTTTCCGCAACCTAATGTTTTATCAAATTTTATAAGTGTTGATTTTAAATTTACTATAATTATCACACTTATTTTCTGATATGCTCACCTGTACTTACAAAAATCAGCATGTTTATACACACAACAAAAAACTTAAAAATTCTTTTAAAAATATTGGTGTTTGATGATTTGTATTAAGCTTTTCTATTTATGATTAGTAAATATAGATTTCTTTTAATAATATCATCTAAAAAGGTTGAAATTAAAAAATTTTTAAAACTTAATTTTTTTTTAAAAACTAATTATTAATCAAAAATTGTTTTTCTTAAGACACTAGTGTCCTCAAATTTTATTTATAAAATTTTTTCTAATTAAATAATGCCATAGTTTTATTGCATTTTTTTATTTTATGATTCAGAGCATATTTTTTGGCAAATTGTGTTTGACAAAAACCAATTGCCGATTTAAATATGAAGAGACTGAAAATTTAATTTCTCAAAATTTCATAAAATTAAGTAAATGGGGGTAACAGGTAAAAAAAAAAAATTAAAAGATAAAATATAATTTCATTTATTTGTGAGTAAGTCCTTGCAAGAATTTCTAAAATATTTTTTTTTAATACCAAAAAAGATGCTAAAATGTCAAGATTTACAGATGGGCCCAAACACAGAAATATAACATGATGTGCAGAAATATCCATGAGAAAATAAGCAGTCAACAGTTCCCAGACGAAACCTTTATCTTCAAGGCTAAAGCCAGTCTTATAGATCTAGTGCTCAGCATTATTTCAGGAAATCAAAACAAAAAATTTATAATCTTTTCTGATTCACTATCAATTTTAACAACACTAAACAAAACACTTGACAACCCATTAATAGTCAAGTTGTTAAATAAACTCCATTTAATATCCATGTCAATAGATGTTGTGATGTGTTAGTTCCCAAGTCATGTTGGAATAATTGGAAATGAAAAAGCTGATGCAGCTGCTAAACATGTGGAAAATATAGAAATTGATCTGAACTTTAAAATCCATTACAGACCTGAAGAGCAAAATAAACATGATTTCTAAACAAAAATGGCAGCAACGTTGGAGTAAAAGTGCACCAAATAAATTGCTGCAAATCAAGCCAGTACTTGGAGAATGGAAGCCAGGATACAGAAAATTCCAAAAATAGGTAATATTGGCCCACTTGTGCATTGGCCATACAAGAATATTACACTCATACTTACTGAAAGGGGAAGAACAACCAATGTGACAAACATGACAAATTGCAGACACTATAAAACATGTTTTGACTCTTTCTCCATCTAAGAAAAGATACTTCAATAGAAACAACATAAAGGAGCTCTTTGAAAAAGCAAAGATGAACAAATATCACTTCTCCGAAGAATGCGTACATACAAAAAAAAAAAAAAAACTGATATCTAAAGCAATCAAAGTAATTATTACCACAGGATTGTGAAAGAAAAACCATAAGATTGCATTAAAAAATAAGTAAATAAATATTTGATACCATATGATTGAAACAAAAATTAAATTTTATGAAATATAAGAATGTTTCATCTTCAAATGACCCATTAAGTTACTAAACTGTAAAACAAAACAATCAGCCAGTTATTTTTTCACTGGAAAACATTGATGGAAAAATATTTATTGTAGAGGCAATGTGTGTAAAATCCTGTTGTTGCTATCTTTCAATCATCCTGTCTAATCTCTCTGCACTTCTGTAGCACTTTGATATTTTTTGACAGCATCTTTGTCAATAATTCCAAGATGGAAACTGCCTTTTGATCCTGTTTTCTCTATCTCTCTGAGCTTTTCATTTTTCCCTTTCTTCAATGGAACCTGAAATTTCAAAATGTGTACAAGTTTAAGAACATATCTAGCATACATGATAAACATGAAGCAAAATATCACATTATTATTTACCAGAAGTTTATATTTTTAATTAATTTAAAACGTCGAAGTACCTAAGATGTAATTTGATATATGCAACAGGGATTGTCAAAGTTGAGATTCAATCAAACAGAAAGTAACAAATTTTAAATTGAAACTCGTCGCTATTGTGTAGGCAAATTGAAAAATGGTGGAGAATGTCATGGTTACTGTCTAATCGAATATATGTTTATGAAGATGGCTGTGAAAGAACTTCCGATTAATTGGTTTCCGATTTTCCAGCATTATTCCTTAGAAAATTCCAATCGTTCATCTGTCTCGCTTACACGACCTGCTGCATTATTGGTCGATCTCTTTATCTATTCGGTTGTGGTGCCATGTCTTTCAACAATAAGCCTGGTTTCCATAATTCAGATCTCTTCGAATTAGCTTCTTTATTTATCTACGTTTCCTGTCATTCCAGTCCGACCCTATATTTTCCTTTAATCTTCATCATCTTCATCCTTCATTCCATTTCCACATTTTTCTCTGTTCTTTCCTTCCAATATTTTTTTTCATTTCTATTTTTGTATTTCTCTTTTTTACTTTTTCTTCTTTTTTCTAATTCATTCCAGTGCTTTTTTTTCCCTTACAAGACATCTTCGTTGTGATCCCAATATATCCGTAGCCATCATCTCGCTAGAAATTCGTTAGAATCTTATCGAGACAAATCACCTTTTCGATGAACGTCTCTAAGGACTACCATTGGCCGATGGAGTAGAGGAGAGAAATCGAACAGATTCACGAGACAGAAAAGATGGATGAAGCGAAATGCAAGCTATATGTCGAAAAGGAAATTAACAGTTTGATAGCTGGATAATCACATTTGATTCAACATACTAAGTGATCTATCTATCTATCTATCTATCTATCTATCTATCTATCTATCTATCTATCTATCTATCTCCCGTTCTTCTTTTTTATCCTTTCCTTTCTCCCCAGTCTTTTCCCTTACTTACAGTCTCTGTAGTCCCTTGCGTGCAAGTGGCACTGCCGCCCTGCTTGTGGTGAAATGCGATATATATATATATATATATATATATATATATATATATATATATATATATATAATGAACTCTCCTGTCGGTTTCGATGTATGAGGATCTGACAACTTAATTGATTTAGTTATGAAATTTTTCTGCGATAATCTTAAATGGCACTTAAGACCCGCTAGTGATGTACAAAGAAGGCCTCATATGGAGCAAGAGTAAGGATTGTGGGATGAGATCACTGTTAGATTGGCTGACCTTTTAGATCTTGCTCTCGCTTCTTGAAGATGATTTAGACAAGCAGATTGAAAACTGCTGAGTCCACTAAACACGTTGATCTCTAATCTATCCGCTCCAAGGCTAAGCGCTCGAGGTTGTTATGTGGTATATTGACAGCTGCGAAGTTGCTCTTCAGCTTGTCTTTGTATCTTAGCCATGGGCGTCCTACATACCTGTAGCCCTGATATAACTGGCTCTACATTAGGATCCTGGGTATCCTTTCATCATACATTTTCAAGACATGACCAGTCCACCGTAACTGAGACTGTATGAGAAAAGTCTCGATTCCACCAATATTCCACCTGTTAAACAGGTCTACATTAGATGTCCTATTTTGAAGCATACCTCCACAGATGGCACGCAGAACGATTTTGTGTAAAACATCCAGATAGCGTATATGATACCAGTATGGAGTCCACGATTCTGAGCCATAGAAAAGGATGGCAAGGACAACAGCTCTGTAAACCCGAATTTTCGTAACCAGTCGAATATATATATATATATATATATATATATATATATATATATATATATATATATATATAAAGGTACTCGACTATTTCTTTTTGTGTTTCTGTTGGGAGATTTCTGGTGGTTTCCTTTTTTTCCAATTTTTTTCCTCGGATGCCAATTTGTTTCAAAATTGTGCTATTCAGGTTTTTTTCAACCAACATTTAAATAGATTTACATGATAGATAGATAGATAGATAGATAGATATTCTTACATGCTTAGAATATTCCGGTCACCAAAATGAAGAATCAAAGAAGAATCAGCAATATTATTGATCCTGATCTGACGACTTGGCTTCAGTCAATTTTCCACCACCTTTTTTATTAGTTCACTTGGTCACGTGGGGAGGCTCGTAAACATGTTTACATTTTATGGCGTCAACTAGAGGTCAAAATTTGGGTTGGTTGACGACACCTAATTAATATTTTACAACCAATCAAAATACATCAGTTGTTATATTTGGCTGGGAGCCTCTATTTGTTTAACTTGCACAAAATTTAAGATTAAAAAAAAATAAGGAATCTGATTCTACAATAACCCCCCCAGCAGATTGTGAAAGTTTTTGAGAAAAATTTTCTCAATATATAATATACGTTTTAAATCTACTAGGCCAATAAACATGTCTGCCAGACTTAGTAGTAACTTCCGCGGGTGGTACTGAAGGTGCAAGCTGCGCTGGCTGGGTCGAAGATGTTAGCTCAGGGTCAGGAAGCGATTCATGAGATAAATCGATGTAAGCCGGTTTCAACCGGTCGACTGACACTGTGTTAGGCTTTCCGTGCAAAAGTAAAGTAAAATGGTTGGACGTTCTATTAATTACTTTATGTGAACCAGAATACGTGGGGGTTAAGGGTCTTCTCACTGCATCTTTTCGCAGGAAGACGTAATCACAACTGTCTAAATTTTTTCGGCATAAAGAACTCCTTGTTTGGGCACGCGTTGGAGTAAAAGCTAGGTTTTCCATTTTTTGTTTAAAATCCTGGACGAAATAGGTAGTCGGTCTGGAAGGAGTATGCTTTTCCACGAACTGTCCAGGGTGTTAGCGTACTCCCAAAAACTAGTTCTGCTGTAGTGCATCCTAAGTCCTCTTTGACTACATTTCTTAATGACAGTAAAAATCAGTGGTAGGTTTTCCAGCCAAGTCCTGGAGTCATCACTTGCTGCTAGTGCTGCCTTAAGTTGCCTATGAAATCGTTCCACAAGGCCGTTTGCACATGGATGGTAGGCGGTTGTAGAAATGTGCTTTACGCCTAACAAGTTTATAAATTCATTGAAAAGGACTGACTGGAACTGGGAACCTCTCTCAGTGGTTATTATTGAAGGATAACCAAAGATAGAGATCCACTCTCTAAGAATGCACCTGGAAATCGTTTCCGCTGAAATACTTTTTAAAGGAACGGCTACAGGCCAACGAGTGAAACGATCGATTATTGTTAATAAGTATTGGTACCCATCAATGTCGGGCAAAGGGCCCACTAAGTCAACGTGAATGTGGGTGAACCTACCATCAGGCTTAGAGAATGTACCAGGCGGAGACTTGGTATGCCGTTGTATTTTAGTTTGCTGGCATTTTAAACAAGTCTGTGTCCAGTGTTTTTTTGGCCAAACGAAACGATTACTAATCATCTTAGTAGTCGCTCTTCGACCAGGGTGCGACAGAGAATGGAAATGTTCGAATACTTTTTTTCGTAAAGAAGGTGGTACATAGGGCCTAAAGTATCCTGTGCTTACATCACAATAGACAGTAGTGTTACCAAATGGCACAGGGTGTTGCTTTAACTGTAGTGACGTTTTTTCTTTTACTGATTCCAAAGTAGTGTCAGTCTTTTGTTCTTCCGCTAAGGAGTCGAAATTCAAGGTCTGTGCGTCAATTGACTGTATCGTTGATCGCGATAGGGTATCAGCTACTATATTGTCAGCCCCTTTTACATAGCGGATATCCGACGTATATTGGGAAATATAATCCAATTGTCGGATATCCCTTGGGTTATATTTGTCCGACTTGGCGTGCAGAGCATAAATTAATGGTTTATGATCAAAATTCCGTCCTTCCAAAAGATGATGGAAATGACGGATTGCCAAGTATATTGCCAGTAATTCCCTTGAAAATGCGCTGTACTTTTTCTGAGATGAGTTTAGCTTGACTGAAAAGAACGAAATAGGTTTTTTAGCATCTCCCTGTTCCTGGTGAAGCACAGCCCCTATGGAGTCGCCTGATGCGTCTGTTGTCAGTGTGATCATTGAGTCATCATCGGTTATATATGACACGCGCGTCTTTGGCTCTGTGAAAAGCAGTCAGTGATTCGCCTTTCAAGGTAATCTTTGAGTTCTTCTGACGCTGTTGTTGCAGTAAATCTGTGAGGGAATCAGAATCTGGGAACAACCAGGAATGAACCTCCGGTAGTAATTAATGAGGCCTAAGAATCGGCGTAACTGCCGGGAGTGAAGTTGGTTGTGAGAAATTTGAAATAGATTCTATTTCTCAGGTAAGGGCGTTATTCCTTTTTCGTCAATGACGTGTCCCAAAAAATTTAAGCGAGGGCACAGCAAAATACATTTCTCTGCGTTCATCTTAAGGCCAAAATGCTGTAGACGCTGGAAAACTTGTTCAACGTGGTGACGATGTTCAGTCTTGTTTCTACTGGCGATCAGGACGTCATCAATATAGGCAAAGGTGAAAGGTAAACCTCTCAGCACTTCGTCTATAAGCCGTTGGAAAGATTGTGCAGCGTTCCTTAAACCAAATGGCATCCTCACAAATTCGTATAAGCCAAAAGGAGTAGTTATTGCTGTTTTATGGATGTCTTCCTTGGCCACTGGTATCTGGTGGAATGCTTTCACCAGATCAAGTTTGGTGAAGACTGTGGCGCCCTGCAGACCCACTGCGAAATCGTGCAAGTGCGGGATGGGGTATTTATCCGGAATTGTAGTAGCATTCAGCTTCCGGAAGTCGCCACAAGGTATCCAAGCTCCTGAGTCCGGTTTTGGAACCATATGAAGAGGAGATGAGTAAGGACTCGAAGAAGGTCTAATTATACCGAGGTCCAGCATGTGCTGAAACTCGTCTTTCGCCAGTTTATATTTATCAGGCCTCAATCGCCGTGGAGATGGATGCGTGGGTGGGCCCGTAGTATCAATGTGGTGCTCAGCATTGTGACGAACGGTTTCTGTATACCGGAATGGTGTTGTAATTTGAGAATATTTTGTAACAGATCCTGCATTCCGTTGGCTTCAGGTAGAGTTGCGCTGATACATGTGCTCGTATAAATAGATGTAATTCCTTTCCTTGTAATGTTGGTCGTTTTATCCTCCAAAGAAAGGGAAGACATATTAACGGACAAGTTAAAGTGGGCGAGGAAATCCGCTCCTAGGATTGGGGTTCGAACTTGGGCTATCGTGAATACCCACGGAAAAGATCGCCTAAATCCCAGATTTAGGGTTAAAGAGGTTTCACCATATGTCTGGATTGAAGATCCATTCGCCGCTTGTAACGTATAATCTGTCTTTCTAGTCAACATATTAGGTTTGGCTGGTATTACACTAATTTGTGCCCCAGTGTCCACTAAAAAACAAGTATCCGGAGTTCTCATCTCGGATGTAAAAGAGACGACTTTTTGGCATCCTCCGGCAGCAAACGTCTCTACTTGTTGCCGGGATAGTCGTTTCCCGACTGCTGTGTGTTATTATCCTTAGCTGCGTTTATGTCGAAGTTACACGGTTTCGTACAATGCCGCGCTTGTTGTCCATATTTAAAATGATACCAACAGGTATTAAATATAGGCCTGCTTCTGGATGTGGAACGTGATCTTCGCCTAGTATGATGTGATGGACGTGGTCGACTAGTGAAATTGTTGGGTGTGCGATTTTGCTGATACATAGCGGTTTGTAGAGCTTGTAACTGTGAGGTAAGCTCGGCTATACAATATTTAATTTTCGATAACTCTTGTGAGTCACGGACTGAAGAGACAATAGGTTGTAGTGGTGTCACAGAAGCAGTTCCCGGATGTTTATTCTCATATATTTTGTCCGCGATTTCTGCCAATCGCTGTAGGTCCAAATCGTCCGGAAGTGACACTAATATTTGTGATGTTTGTGGGCTCAGTTTATCCATCCATAGTTTACGGAGGACTGTCAGACATGGTATTGTCACCTAGTAAAGCTTTCATCTTTCTAAGCAATTGGGAAGGTTTATAGTGTCCCAAATGAAGGTTGTTAAACAAATCGTGCAACCGACGTTCCTCTGATTCGCCCGTGCGGTATAGTATAGCATCTTTCAAAAGTATCATACGGTTTCTCCGCCGGCACTTCACTGAGGAGGTCTGTTACCTCTAATGCTACATCTGAGGGAAGTTTCTCAACTACAAAAAGCGTAACGGGCATGTTGAGACGTGACCTTTCTTGCATTAAAATTGCGTTTAACTGCGCAAACCACACTTGAACGTTGGTGTGGTTGTACGTCGGTAGACTGATGGAAATTGCCGCTTCAATATGTTCGCTGGTAGAATTTTCCATTGTTTTCGTTTAAAAACGTGACAACTAATGTATTTCTCTTATAAAATGCTGTTTTTAAAATATTGCTTTGCACATTTGAACTTCGGGGTCACCAATTTATAGTGGGTCAGCCAATTTGTATTGGTTATAAATAGAAATAAAAACTGTCCCTCTACAATTTTTACAATATCAAATGTAACAAAGACAACAACAAGAGAAATAATCAAGTAGAAGAAAATGTGAATTTGTTCAACAATAAATATTTTTTATAAACACAACAAATACATAATATATAGTGCAAAAGTTGATAAACACAATAGAGTTCTTTGGTGTGTGTGTTACTGAAAGAATTTGAGCTACTGTACTGTATGTGTGAAAATGACAAGGTTTAGTTAGCTATATTTGTTTTTATAGGAAAATTAAACAGATGTTTTTTTGTGTATTAAATAGAAAAAAAGTATTGTTCTTGACTCACTGATTGTTATCGCTCATTAACCAGAGATTCTTGTGGAATGGAATATTTTGTGGGAGTGAGCGTTAAGCCTGGAGATGGTTGACAAAGTTTGTTGTTGTATTGAAGATAAAGTTCGTCTCCTTTGCTGTGTTGATTTCCAATGAAATCAAGTGAATTGGTTTCAATATTTTAAGTGCCCACTGACTAAGTCGCGTCGAAGTTTCGTTTTTATTAGTTCACTTGGTCACGTGGGGAAGCTCGTAAACATGTTTACATTTTATGGCGTCAACTAG